>JALLPF010000112.1:0-16820 GCA_036939455.1 Cyclotella distinguenda | reverse complement strand
AAAGGGATGGAGGTGAACTTTCCCATCCCACCACTTTCCTGTGTTGGGATCTTGATGGGGACGGGCAACGGCGGCCCCAAACATGACCTTTTGTATGCATGACCTTTTGTATGTGGATCTTGTGGTGGATGTGGCGTTCAGGCATTGCTTCGTCAGGGAGAAGGTAGTACTTGCAGTCCACCATCATTATGTAAAATCATTTCTTGTCAATGTGGACCCGCGACATCATGTCGGAGAAACAATCATCCTGTTTGACGAAGGACTTGCAAAATCGAGACGCTTCTGGATGCCAGCTTGAGCGAGACTAGGTTTGACAGAGCTTTTCACTCGACAGAAAGCGCCTTTCATGAAATAGCGAAACAATGTGGCTGTTGGGATCCCTGATGCATGTGAAAGACACCGAAGTGTCTTTCGTTTGTGGTAGGGTACTCCTTGGATGATTGCTTCGAATTCAGTTTGCGTGAGGCACATTTCCTCCCTGCTCTGGGATTCCTTGCGATGGTTGGAGATTCATCAGCCATTATTTCTGTGTGGTATTTGCGCCAAACTCAGCGAATCATAGCTGGATCAACATTAAACTTAATTTTAATCGAATTAACCAACTCGAGACTCAATTTACCATTACGTTTGTGCCCTCTGGTGAGCATAATGACCATATCTGCATCTCGTTTCCTCCATGCTTTAGGCTGGGTACATCCTGGGTGATGTTATGGCCAATGACCATGGCTTTAGAGTGTGATATTCCGTCGGAGGCTGTGGGATCGATGGGTTGCCAATTTTAGCCGTGATTTTGGTCAACGGAGATGACAAATTTGAGTGCAATCTCTTTAACGGACCCTAGGCATATCACCCATCAAATTGACGAGATTTTTTTTAATCTAACTGTCATAATAAGGATTTATCCTGACGAAAATTGAGTTTATTTCGAGCAACTTCCTCTATTTCGACGAAACAGATTAAGTTCATCATTTTCTCTCTCTCCTCCCACTTTTTTAACCCATCGCGAGGGAGCTAGTACATATTTGCATTCCTACGAAGCTTTCTACATGAGGAGAAGAACTCTCGACAAATTTGTTATATCACCAACACGAAGCTATTGCCATTTTTGCGTTTCTCAATTCCAGATCTCGCTATTTTATTTTTCACCGGATGTCAGCGACTCGCCCTAACATGAAACGACAGAATTCGAGATAATTAGTTAGAATCGAAATCCGAAAAGGCAATATATCAAAGTCTAATCTCGTTTCGTACAGTTTTTGGCAATCGCAGAATGCGAATCAAGTGGCCCCACCGGTACACCATCGAAGCCGCAGCCTGCCCCAGCTATCATACGATACCACACACGTCCACCTCCCATCATCAAAATCTCCATTGCAATGGTGATCTATGCAGGGTACTCTCATCTTGGATAAAATAATAGCATCCGGACACCCATCATTCTCCATGCCAAGGAGAGGAACTCAAAGAATTCGTCATTTCTAATTCAATCTTTTGAGATGAAATCTCCAGCTCTCGCATTTTAGTCAAATCCTTTTTCAATAGGAGGCTGGAGGCTGGTGACGTCAATCCACCGACCATTCCTCAATAATGGCAGACGACTGCCCAGTTGGATCCCCTCGAAAGAAAATCAAAGTTTCCCTCGTTGATCACACCTATCACGACTGGTCCCAGCTCGAGATCCAAGACGATGACGACGATGACGTCGACATCCCATCCTCGCCATCAGCACCCGTCTCGACGCAACGGAGGGGCATCGAAAACTTCCCAGCCAAGCTTCACAAAATACTTCAAAATCCTGCACGTTACGGGCACATAATACGGTGGATGCCTCATGGACGGAGTTGGACCATTTTGGAGAAGGATCTTTTGAGTTCGTTCGTTTGTCCGGAAAATTTCAGTCACAACAATTTTGATTCGTTTAATAGGAGTGTGAACGGTTGGGGATTCAAGGTCAGTATCTACTATAACATAGCATCTTGTCGACGATGCAATTGTCAATCAAGTGATTCATTTATTCAACGTGACATGTTTCGCTAACCAAACCGACACGGATGCCCCTCCCAATACAACCACAACCCAGAGATTGATGAGAGAAGGTCCAGATCACAAATCTTATTATCACGAATGCTTTCTAAGGGGACGACCCGACCTCACCAAGTTTATGACACGGCTAGTTAACCCTGGTAAGAGGCTGCCGGATCCGAAGGGTAAGTTTTGTTTGAGCGATAGTGGCAACACAGCACGATGACGTATGAGTTTTTAAGCATTGTGATTTGCTGAACACAATCGTCTTTACAACAATACTATTCTTAGGAGAACCGAACTTCTACAAAATGTCGAGAGACTTTCCATTACCTGAAATTAAGCAGGAAGTACAAGAAGCTATGGTTCCTCACCAAGGTTTCCAACCGGGATATCCCCCGCCACAACAACAGCCACAACCGGGTCAAGGGGCCCTTCCAAATCAGCCTCCTTTTTATCCTGGATATCCATATGGCTATCAGCCTCAACCTCAGGGAGCTGGGGGGATGGTGCAATATCCTCCTCCTATGATGATGCAGTTAGCCGGTGCAGGAATGCCACCGGGTTTTCCTTACCAAAATCCGTATCCTCCTGCTGGCGCAGGCATGCAGCCAGTCATGTCGATGCAACCAGGAATGCAACCAATCATGCAACAAATGCACCCAGGAATGCAACCAGGCATGCCTCAGTTTCCATGGCATCAAATGCAACCACCCATGCCTCAGCCCGGTGCCGCTTTCCCTCAGTATCCGTATCCTTATCCTCCAGGTCAGTACGGCCCAACTCCAGTTGTGCAGGGAATTAATCCTCAGCAATTTCAACAGGGCGCACTGCAACAATGGGGTCAAACTAATATGGCCCCACCTGGATATCCGTATCAATTCCCCCCGAATCAAATGGCTGCTGCTTCTATGGGAGCAGCAACTCCATATGCTTCAAATCTTAGTGGAGGTTCTGTTCAGAGCGCGAGCTACATGGATGATAGAAAACCTGCAGCCCGGAAACGACAAAAAGAAGAGGATTTGGACGAGGAAGACGAAGAGGACGACGATGATGACTGTGACGCGGAGGATGAAGAGGAGGACGATGATGATCGAAAGCCTTCGAATGATCTTTCGAATGGAGAATCTCTCGGAAACTCAGGACCTTATCGCTGATGTTGTATCAACATTTGACTTCATATTACTGGTTGGAATGCCACATCATTGCAATATGATTTTCTGTATGACCTCTGAATATGCTACTTCTCTCAATATTGTCTCTCTTGGAACGAGACCATGTTGCCCTTCGCCAATCAATATGAGGCAGGCAATTAGAAGATTACCACAATATTTGTCTTAGTGTTTTTCGTGATGGTGACGGTAGTAGTTTTAGGCGGGTCGATTAATAATATAGTCCGCCTAGTACAGTATTATTAATAGTTTTTTCCACGGCAGAGAAATCAAAGGAAACACAGTTCTCCATTGGACGTCACAATATCACCCTCCGAACCAACCTCTGATAACGTACAGCCTTTCAGGGTGTTCATGCGTGAAACATAACTCGTTCAATTTATGCAGACACACAAAATCTCGATCGATCGGTCTTATCCTCTCCAATGCGGCAAACAGACATCAAACATGTTCCATTCTTCAAAACTTGGTGAGGATAAATTCTATCGACGTGTTATTTTAACGAAGCGAGGCTCCGAGATAGTGATTCCTTTTTCTAAAACTTAATATACATGACAATTAACCAAAGCGAATGTGTCTGGACGTTCTCACGTGAAACTGTAAACTGTTTAATGCATTAATCTTCGGAAGTTGGTAAAAAGGTGGGGGTATAAGCTGTGGCATCGCTTGGAACTGAGGGTCCACCCGTTAAGATAAAAGTTGGCTCAGAAGTCTTGCGAACCGGAGAAGACGATGGCCTGGAGGTGTCAAACATAATTGATCGATAAATATTAGTAATTGTTAAATAAATAAATAAATAAACATGAGGATTTTCGATTAACATCGGTTAAAAGATCACTCACATTTCCTTTCCTCCATCCTCTGCCGTCGTGGTGGATGTTCGTACTCCCATTTCTTCTACTTCCTTCCCTTTCTTGACTCCTTTTCCTTCTGTTTTCGAAGACTTACCGGTAGGACTGGCACTGGAGGTAGGGACATATGTAAACCTGGAAAAGTATTGAAGAGTTGATTAATTACAATCACAAAAACTACACCGGAACATTTCTGTTTGAAACAACTCACATTGCCTTTCCTCCCTTGTCATCTTTGGCTGTTTTACTTTCCTTCTCTTCCTCTTCTTCTTCTGCCTTTCCTCCTTTTCCTTCCTTGCCTCCTTTTCCTTCTGTTTTAGAAGACTTGCTGGGACTGGCACTGTTGGTAGGGCTAACACTCGAAGAAGGCATTGCACTAGGACTGGCACTGCGGGTTGGTGCCACACTGGAGGTAGGGAAATATGTAGGCCTGGAAAGGTGTTGAAGATTAATTAACAGAACCAATTGATTTTCGATGAACGATGGTTCGAAACGACTCACATTGCCTTTCCTCCCTTGTCGTCTTTGGCTGTTTTGCTTTCCTTTTCTTCCGTTCCTTCTTTTCCTTCCTTGCCTCCTTTGCCTTCTGCTTTAGAAGTAATGCTGCTAGGACTGGCACTGATGGTAGGGAAATATGTGGTAGGGAAATACGTAGGCCTGAAAGAGTAATGAAGATTGATTAATAAAAATAAACAACAAGAAGAGGCACTAGAACAATGAGATTATTGATGAGCGTTGGTATGAAACAACTCACATTGCCTTTCCACCCTTATCATCTTTGCCTGCTTTACTTTCCTCACTGACGCTGTAGGTTGGGAAATATGTAGTCGAAGTTGGGAAGAAAGTGGGTCTGGAAGTAGATGGTTTATCCAAGAACGTCAGTCGATTATCCCAATCTATCTGGTGCCGCGAGAGGGCAGAAGAAAAAATCACTTTTCAAAACTCACAACTTATCTGACTTTCCTCCCTTGTTCTGCTTCCCTTTTTTGTCCTCTGATTTAGACGACTTATCCGATGTATTTTCCATCATCTTCTCCCCTATGCTATATGACATCGAAGTAGACTCCCCAATGCTATAAGACATCGAAGTAGACTGGTCCTTTTTGATCCTGGTGATGGACAAGACATCCGACTCTCCAGTCTCCGATCCCGCGTCTACAATAGAGACGGACACAAAGTTTTCTGACGAGTCCGCGGCGTGATCCCTAGCCGGTCGTGGTCGCAGTTGTTCAACATCTACAGAGCGTGCCATCACTCGGCTGGATGAGAGAATGAGCGTAATTATTGATGAGAGAAGCATGGCTTCGCGATTCTGTGATGCAATAATATGCTTTTGTCGATAGTTATATTCAAGTTCCCGATGATTGTGGGATCAAGATGATTATGTTGACCTGGATCAACGAGCCGAGGAGTCCAACCAGACATCTTAGAATTGCTGATGGTCATCGTGATCATAATTCTATTTCATTATTATTTCTGTTCATGGCGTCGTAAAAAATCAAAAAATCATGAAAATTTCCAGGAGTAAATTTTGTCGAGCTGCTTTCATAGGAGTGCGATATTATTCGTACCACATCATACCACCAGAGGATTCGTATCAATTATTCGGGCCCGAAGAATGAAAGCACCCTCTGCCGCTGCCAAAGTTAGGAAGCCCAAAATCACTAGTTAGACGAGTCTTTTATTGAACCATTTTTCAGTCAGAATGCATCGTCTTATAATCGTGGTAAAGACGCAATCATCATGTCCCGGTTGATATTATCCAATATTGCTTCGTTCGATAATATTACCCATCATCCGTCGTTCTGTGTACAATCCGAGATTCGATTGCCCCTTCCTTGGTGATTCGAGTGGTGATCTCCGGGAATAGTCATGATCGTGGATTCTATGGAATTCTCTGAGATTCGTCTGTGTAACGGGCGAGGAGACTGTTCGATGCGTCGTTTCCCGTCCCCGTATCTGCTGAATAGGGATCCTCAAACCAGAGTCCGATTCGTTACGGCATAGGAACACCGTATTAATTCAGGAACCATGCGCCTTCAAAGAGACTGAGATGGAACGTGGAGTAAGGACAAGGCCACGCGGTACTCGCCTTGCCCGTTCGCCTCGGAAATCCCCTCCTTCATCATCGCATGTAATTTCAATGCAAAGGAAATCGGGTTACGAAGTACGAATCCAAGGGTTGTCCTGTATGTGGCGGATATGGAGGTGTGAATTGGAGACATCGCGTTTTGCCATAATTGAATTCGCAATGCTCAAAATGGGAATACATGCTCAAGCGAGCAGATTCCTTGAAGAAATTGTACTTCTCAGAATGGATACTGACAAGTTCTAATCAGCGCGTCGATCGATCAATGGCAGCGGCAATAGCGTCTATATAACTATTAATAATCATAGTCACACTCCGCAATTCACCCAATTAAAAAACAACACTCTTTCACTGGTCAAGTCATGTTTCAACATAAATTAATATTGCGCAACTTGCACCAAATCATCCCCCTCATTATCAACAGTCCCCCCTTCGTATGGACCATCGTCAGACTTCTTCGCTAAAGAGAAACCTCCTGGTTCGATTGTGCTTGATCGACAAAGAGGATGTGGCATACCCAATGCTTTCGTAACTTCCTGGGCAGCATCAGACTCCGAGTTACTGACATTCTTGGCATTGAGAAACTTGGACGAAGCCGCCTCAGCGATGGTCACCCTTTCGTCATTCTGTAAATCATTGATCCATTCGAAAGCGGCAGCTGGGTTGATTTCGGAAGTGTCCCTCTTGTTTCGACGGTTGTGAGGGCGTGTGTTTGCTTTCAGATGATCATCTGCTCTGTCACTGCTGTATTGAGGAAATTGGATGGCATGACTGTTATTAGCGCTGACAATTTGAGGTTTTCCTTGCGCACTCGAGAAATGCGGAAACGGTGCGGGTTGTTGTTCACAGTCCACATCTATCATGGCAATTTGACTGAATCTCTGTTCTAGAATGGACGCGGTGTTCGGGGTGGGTACACTGACCAAGCTATTTTCATTCGGATCATTGAACAATTCCCCTCCAGTGTTAACTAGAGTAACCCTCGGCGGCCTTAAAAATCCGTTCGAATTCTCCCCTTGCAAGGAAGACCTTCTCATCACTCCAGACAGCCTCCTCCATCTCCTCACCTGATCAGCGCAACTATCCTTACTACTCAAACTAAAGTCATCATCCTCTAAGTACTCTTCCTCGGTATAATCTTCGTCATCACTGAAGGTGCGATAACTTTGCACAGTCGAGTCCATCCCACAGGCATCGACGTGATTCGCCAGTCGAATGGATGGGATAGACCATTGTCGATCATCCATGGGGACAGCACTGGAGAGCTGGATGTGGCACGATTCCTGTCGCTGTTCTTCCCCTACCGACATGGGAGATACAATCATGAGGATCTCGTCATTCGCAATCGTGTTTTCATTAGACCTGCCTCCCTTGAAAATGGCATCCAAGTCTATCTTGGGTGCCATTTCACGTACGCCGTGCCCCTCTCTTGTGGGGAAATACTGATCCTGATTTGTTTCGGGGATGCAGTGCGATGATTTCTTGTCATCAGTGGTGAATCGGTGATACTGAGACGACCCCTGGAACGAACGGAAATTGCCATTGGATTTTAATTCGACGGGGAGGAGCACCTCCCCGCCTTCCTCAGGATTGTCCATCGAGAGATCATCGCTATACAATCCGCTTGACATGGCGAGGTTGATTTCATTTGCGGACAATCCATGGGATGTGGGGAAATGTTGACTAGTAGGGCGAGGGGGCAATCGAGCGCCACTGCTCCCGCGTGGAATTATGCCGTAGCTCGTACTCTTATCAACGCCGGGAAGTGTCGTAGATGGATTGGTTCGTTTCAGATCTTCCACGTAGGTGACGTTGGTGTTGCTGATAACGGGGGTGACCACATCAGGAAAGAACCTTGAATGACCATGGCCGTAGTGTATATCGGAGGGTGTGGAGGGTGGCCGAATGTTGTAGTGTGCCACAGGAGTCGAGGGCGGCGGATGATGAGGGTATCGACTGGCTCGAGAGGGGGACTCGAACGGGGTATTATTTCGCACATGTCCTCTGTAGTTTTCGGATTCAGTCTCTTCGACAATCGGGCAGTCTTGCGTATCACCTCCGAGGTGATCGGTGTCATCTCTCTGCATAGGGTAAGTGGGAGACTCATCGAGGGCTGCCTCAGGGGATGAATCACTTGTTTCCATCATAGGTTTTATGTTGTAGATGGTTGATCAGAAAAATCCAGAATTGAAATCAAGTTCTTGACACAAATGTCCTGATTCAGAGATGATGTGTACCTGGTTTAAACCAAGCGCTAATTAGAACAGTAGGAAATGTGTCCATGAGGAAAAGAGAGGGATGTTGTGAGCAAATGAATCAGAAATATTGGTGTTAAAATAACATCCTCAATGAGAACCGAGAGACGTCTCTGGGGGTGGCCGATAGGAAAAACATAAAACGCAGGGCCTTCCATTTAGTAGATCTATCCATAGTCAAAGAAAAAACTGTTCAACTGGCTGAATTACATCTAATAAAGCTCAAGAATTGACACGACTTCCTCGACACGTCTGTGTCCCCTATCCGAAAACACGTAGTGCACATTGACAAAATTTAAGTTCGAATAATGAGAACTGCCATGTAATTTGACGATGCCACTCACCTAGAGTCTGCCGGCAGCCGATAATTTAATACACACTAAAAGAGAAGACAGGGGTGGTATTCCAACGTCCTATCTCTATTCAAGACGTAAAATCATAGAAGGGAACCCGAGTACGACCACCGTCGGAGCGTGGCAAGCAATAGGATAAACCCTTGGCAACAAGAATCTTACAACGGAGCTATCGTATGTGAACGAGGATACGATGTTGGCTCAAGCTGGATTCGTCACCATGGGAGAGGGGGCCGTGCCAGTGATGGGCGGGACGTTCGATGCCTAAAGTTGTGTTACGACTTCAGGGACGTGAGAGTTCAGAATTACTGGCGGTGATCGGATGCAAGGCCAAAATTGGCCGAAATTATCGTCTTCCACAGAGATCTTGAGGTGGTAAAGAATATACGTACAAAGAAAAAGTCGAGAAAGCACACGGGGAGACCTTGCCTCTAAACGGGTGGTAATGGTATATAAAGTACTTACAACCAAGACCATAACAAAATGTCCGTGGTAATAATTCGTCACATCATGAGAAGCTAGTTCCGAAAAATCTAATTTTCGGTCGATGGTTGTGAACTCATTGGCATGCACATGAGAAACATGCCAAAATTCGGAGGTGGAGAGAGGGCTTAAGTCCAGCTCGATAAGTCAAGCTTGGTGCGAAGTGCAAACAGTGACGTAATGGTTCAAAGTCGAACACGTGGATATTGGTATGTTTTCTACGGAATAAAGTACTTATGCTTATATATAAGTAGTGCTTATAAGTAAAGTAAGTATCAGATATCAGTCTTGTCATTTAAGTACCATACATACCTGGTAGTTCTATGTAAGACGGTGTTCCCTGTCAACCGACGGTCACGAAGAGCATCGAACCAGCCGATGTCAACAACTTTCGTTTCAGTTCGTCCATCGACCTCTCTCATCACCAACTATCGGTTATCATTGGATGAGCAATATTCTGATTGGCCACTGCATCGTCGAAATTGTCAAGTGTACGGGTTTGGGATTCATATCGTGAAAGAGTTGACACGCAGAAAGACGGGAACATTGGGGCACGTCGATTGGAACGATTTTAAGACAGACTTCATTTCAACAGATGGAAGAGGCGCGAATTTAATTCTGCGAAAAGAAAAGTTAATAATCAGGGTTCCCAACGAGACAAATCAAGTCGCCACGCTCAAAAACTCCGATGAAATCCATTCCTTCAACGGAGAAGTCAATCCAACATTCGCAACTTTGTATCGGGCAATGTGTCAAGGAGACGAATTGCACATGGAACTAAAACGACCGGACATGAAATCAGAGGACTATTGTAACCGTCTGATGGAGGACGAGAGGGAGTCCGAGAGGCCGATGAAATGGCGCGATATTGTACGGCTGAATTCTACTTCGATGTCAAATAGTTTGCCCCAAGAGATCGCGGGTAAGATGGGAGTAACTGAGTCTGAAATGCTTATGGCCACAGACAAACTTGATGTCACCGTAGTGAATAGTGCTACCAATGTTCACATTAGAAACACGCCAGAATCTGAATCGAACGCGCTACTTGAGGTTGAACCACCACCATCCCTGACATCTGACCAATCCAGAGAAGCCACGTCCGAAACCGTTGATTTAACAGGAAATAGTTCTCAGTCGTCCTCCTCATCTTCTTCTTGCTCTTCATCGACGTCGACTTCGTCATCGGGTTCTTCGGGATTATTTTCTGACTCGGATGACAGTAAACATATCGACCATGACGGCGCCAAAAAGGTTCGCAGAAGAATCAATCTAGATGACTCGACAAACCGTTCTTTTCTTTCAGAATTAGCACCTCCATCGTTGATTATGAAAATGCCCGCACCGCCCGACAAACCTCCGCCAATCCTTCAAAGATCGAGTGACGCCACCTCTTCATCCGAGCCACCAAACGAACTTAAACGTTTGTGGCCTGATCCATCTGACATTATCAAAACGTTGACACACTGGAATCCTCCCAATCCAGTCTACAGGAAGAATTCGTCGAATGAGGTGGTTGTTCAGTTCTCGGGATCCGTCAATGTTCGGCCGTTGCGAAAAGAAAGCGATAGTGTAGATCAAGATAACCCTTTCCTACGTCCTTCGAACAACAGCACTACACATACGACATCTTTCAAAAATGCTAACGAGATTTTGGAAGCTTATGCGTTTTCCATTACGAATGAGGTACGTTTCCTTCAGGATTCTCATTTCTGGTAATGTCGTTTATTCACAGTTTTGCAGGGGCTGTGTTCCATCAATGCAGATTACAATTCTGAAAAAAATTCTGACGGCAGATGGAGTAGACCGACGTATGATATGAAGTAAGTCATGTACCAGCGTCTCTAGTTATTCAAGACTTTCTTTTGATCAAATCACTCCGCTTGATAAATGCAACTGTCTCTCCAGATTGAGGAAGTTGACATTAGGTATGCTTTTCAAACACACATTGTACACTGACATCAAATTCCCGTCGATTTACTTTCCGTCGTCGTGTAGTCTCTCCAATTTATGAATCGAAATCATACTTTTTTCAGCAGATGTGTATGTACGAGATGCAATTTTCCCCCATGCATGACAACAGACCGCCATCCAGGCTCTGCGAGTTATATGCCATATATTATCCACCATGGAAAACCGCGAAATTTGGTTTGGTAGCCCATGACTTTCTGACCACTGTCAGTTTCAATCGAAACAATCAACACCTTGATGCCACCCTCAAGATTTGGATCTGTGTTGTGGAAGATGAAAAGCATGCTCTCGACACAGGTTGGGTTTCACGGGAGCAATTCCAGATGCTTCTCAATCCTCACATGAAGGATTTGCACGTTAAGGACGATGCAAGTATGACACTACTCTCTGTTGGATCTATGAACAACATCGTAAGGCAATTCGAAGCCATCAAAAGCCTGCAATTCTTGAAGCCTCACCTTCAAGAAGCGATTTTCACCTCTCGAGTAAAATCAGCCTCTCGTTTAAAATCATCATGTGATCCAAATTCAACTTTGATTCCAAGGCCAGCCTCACTCCCTCTTGATATTTGGGAAGGTCTTAAAGAGAGAAACAATATATTTCAGCTCGAAAGCATATCTAATCTCGTCAGTGGTCGTTGCCTTAAAAACCTTTCATTAATACAGGGCCCACGTAAGTCTTCACAGTTATTTCTAATGCTTCTGTTGGTTCTTTCCAATCATCACCTTCCTCTTTAAGCCGGAACAGGAAAATCGTAAGTTCGCACATCACCCTCTCCTCATACACAAGCTATTCTAAATCCACATTTTACTCGAATCATGCGAGGAAAGATCTACAATTGTCGGGCTTGTTTCTGCCCTGCTATCTGGTAAAGCTCCTCTCCCAGGAAAGAAGCAGTCGGGGTGCAAAGTCCACGCAGGCAAGACATTGGGAGTGTCACTACAATCACAGGTTCGTATATTGATTTGCGCTGCTTCAAATCAAGCAGTAGATAGCCTTGCATGGAAGATCAAAAATATATCAGTAGGAACATCTGGCAAAGTGGGAGACTTTACTATGGTGAGGGAGAGTTTAGGTGAATCGGATTTCTGATTTTACTCTCATTCATGTTGTCAATTATTTTTGTCAACAGGCGCGCTACGGCAGTTTACCATTGGAGAGTTACAGTACCGTGAGAGGGGAAAAAACGACAAAAATGTCTGAAATGGAAAAATTCTTGTATGACATCAATGTTGACGTTAAGGCTGGCGAAGGACAAGAATACTGTGTCGATAATGATTATGGGGAAGACTGGCGTGGTTCGACACCCCCAGAGGGTATGCAACCGAAAAAGAGAAAGAGGAAAAGTTTCAAATCCAAGTCTCGTTCTCGATCCGATATCTTGTCGAGCGCCAATGTAGTTTTGTCTACTTTGAGTGGTGCTGGCTCGAAATCCTTCATCGAAGGTGTCTCAAAACAACACAACAAGACTAACTCTGAGTTTTGTGCAGTCATTATTGATGAAGCCTGTCAGGCATCGGAGCCAGAATCGCTAATACCCTTCAAATTCAACCCCACAACGGTCACCCTGGTTGGAGATCCACAACAGCTTCCCGTTCTTTCACGATCGGGATCTTCTTACAACAATAACATCTTCGAGCGCTCCTTATTTGAAAGGTTGAAAAATCAAAATTGGCCTACCATTCTTCTTCGCGAGCAGTATCGCATGCATGAATCAATTTCTGCATTTCCATCCGAAGAATTTTACGAAGGGAAGCTAATCACATCCGACTTTGTCACAAAGCGGACAGCCGCAGCCTGGGAGTCACACCCCTGCTTTGGAACATTGGTTTTTTGGGACACAAAAAGAACTACAATGGGTCGCAAAGGAACTGGGTTCGTTAATAATGAGGAAGTTAAATTCATCATTGGAAATTTGCTTCGATCATTCTCCAGGCGATATTATAGTTTGGATACTGAGGTTACAGTCGGCATCATTTCGTTTTACAAGGATCAAGTACAACTTTTACAAGACGAGTTGAGCAAAGTTCAGGAGCAACTGGCGAAGTCGAATCTTAACATAAAAGTCGCGACGGTTGATGGATTCCAAGGATCGGAATGCGATATCATAATAGTATCTTGTGTGCGATCCTGCGGTGACAATGGTGAGCTATCAAAACAACTTCTTCGAGCGCTTCGCAATTCAATTTGTCCACTCATATTGAGACGGGAACTTGATAGGTGGAGTTGGTTTCCTCAACAACCACCGTCGCGTCAACGTTGCTTTGACTAGAGCCAAGATATCCCTTTGGATTGTTGGAAATTCTCAAGAGCTGAGGTCGTCACCATTGTGGAAAAAGCTTTTGCATCATTTGAATGTGCAGAAACGAATCCGTACGACAGAGAGCTTTTGTGACGACCTTTTGAAGGAGTCGAGTCATGTGCCTTAGTACGCTGAAGAAAGCATTCGAATCCCAAGAATAACGTGGACACAATAAATGGACCACAATATCGCAACCCCATATTCCTACTGCCTTGATTTGGATGACCCCGACAGTTGCAAAAAAGGATTGCTGTGATGGGGATAACTTTACCATGACGGTGGACTGAAACCTCCCAGCGGCTTTAGTTCACTGATTATATTTACTAGCAAGCTAACTTACTACTATGATACGTGAATCCTTCATCACCCACATCTTGTTTGTATACCATTTTGCGATAATCTCGGCCAGCGCCATTTTCGTCTGCTCTGACAAAACCGAGCGGATACTGTTGTTCCCACGCTGGTTGATTTTCCAGGAAATGAGATTCGCCTATCCCCCTAACTCAACCTTGTTATTGTGATGATAGGACCGCATTATTATTTGGCAAGTCATTCGTGGTGAAACTCCAATGCAACGATGATGCGTCAACACCATTTGTTTGACTTTTTGGTGAGCGCACAATATGGTATCCAATCAATACTGGGAACCCGATGAACGAGAGGACACTTTATCAGAAAGGCATTATCGTACCTTTCGAGGGAATTCATTCAGAAGACCCAAATAACGTCGTAACCTTTCATTAAAAGAGCATTCTAAAGCGATCTTTGGTGTCAGACCGGACCAGCCAGTGGGGTTCCGACATTGTTACCCTACTCCCGAATGCAGCATCTCCATAATATATTTTTCATTATTAGAAGTACTTTTTTTTAGTTGGAAACAAACTTGTTTCCATCACAACAACCGATTGCATCCATCAATGTGAGTGACCTCGATGTTGATTTAGCTTTCCCGGGCAAATGATTCGCATAATATTGAATCGTTCTATCCATTTCAGCCGCAACTCTCAAAGAACATGACGACAACCGCACCCACATCTCCCAGCAGCTCGCTGCTCGCACATCGCGCGGATTCCGGACTTGGTTCCTCCAATGGCAAATCGGCAACTGAGTGGGTATGCGATCGATGCGGCGTGGTCATCGACAAGCGCAAGTTTTCTTTCGATGATTCGGCGAGAGTGGATACGAACGATTCGGGTGTGGTGGTGCCTGCGATCGTGCTGAACAGACTTTGAGACTTGCTATCAATTAATGGTATCGTTTGACGTGTCAGTATTAATGAGATGAATGACAACGAAGTTAGGGAAAAGCTAACGACCTGATTATTGATAGGGTTCGAAATAGACGGACATTTGTCATAGGATTGAATTTCAATGCACCCTGGAATCCAGTTCGATAGTGCTTGATACATAATACATAATATCATCTAAGTATAAGCCAATCCATAACAAGGTCATCAGAAGATAGACATTGCATTCTCTAAAATCTCTGCAGTACATCACCGAATCGCCTGTCCCTCTGGAGCTGATGCGAAGAGACCTTATTTGCTTCCACCGTATTTCCCGAAACCTTACGACCCCATTGCTTTCCCCCGTTGTTCATTATTTGCTTACCTCCAAAAGAGGAAACCTCTCCTCCTTGCGGCAGTTGGAATGGAGCCGCATTCTCGTCATTTCGTCCGACATTCGGAGTCACTTGCCTGGAACGAATGTTGGTTTGCGGTGAGGGATTAGCTTGAACCTCAGAATAGGGTTTAACATCGGACTTGGTGGCGGATAAAAAATGCATCTTCTCCATCTCATCGCAGAGACTTTCCACCTTTGATGTTAGCTCGTTAATTGTCTGTTGCTTCTGTTGGGCGTCCTTTTTGTATCTCCTAGAGTCCTTCATGATGCTAAGGTACAATTCCATCGATACCCTTTTCGATTGGCCAGCCAATTGAGCTTGTAGACGCTCAATTGTTTTAGTATAGCGATTTTCCAACTCGAGCCACTCGATCTCTCTTCGATCAAATTCTGCTTTGTGATCTTTGGAGGGTGTGGCGTTATCGTGGAGCTGAGAATAGAGGGAGTCAATGTAGGCGTTGCATGATTCGAGTTCTGTGTTCTGTTCTTTTATCTTTGAAGAGAGAAATGCGTTTTGATCACGCAATTCGACCGATTGGGATGATAAACGGGTGCATTCAAGGGCTTTTTGATCACGTAACTGTAATAAAATGGTCAGAGGCGTTAACGGAACGACGGAGAAATCAGAATTCTTCAATACACTCACATCGATTGCTTCGGCTAAATTTTTCTCCGAGACCGCCAGAGCATGAGCTAGAGCACGATTGGCCAATCTTGCAGCCTCGGTCTCCTTGTGTAACTGTTGATCGTGATTATTTGATTGTTCCATCATAGACGCCTTTGTGTGGTGTCCAACGCGATCCAGATATAGAGGAGAGTGATACAAACGGTAAATACTAGATTGTCACGAAAAACGAATGAATGGAACCAACCTTGTCCCTTTCCATCTCCTGTATTAATAAAGTAAACCTCTTGACATCCGCCTGTGCCTGATCATACGCCCTCCGAATCTCGTCCAATTTACCCCGAAGATCCTCTTCCACACGTCCCAACACTGGCCCATCCCTCGAAGCGTCATCCCGAACCTCCTCCGAATCCGTCGCCAACTCAACTGTATCACACCGATCCAAACCCTGCCTCCAATACGCCGATTCATTCGTCAAAGTAAACGATGCCGACAGATTCATATCAAGGGACGACTCCCCCATGGACAATCCTCCATCGAACCTTATCACCGGCGAGGACAACGGCACAGGAAAAGGTTCAGGAGCAATAGCAATACATCCCCGTGTCTCGAATTGTTCCATACCGGAAATGAAAATTTCTTCGGAATCCACCAGCACACTTCCGAACGAAAACGATGGGAGCGTGAGATCCTCCAAGGTCGGTCCCCCATCCTCGGTTGCCATCCGAAACACACTCTCACCATTCCTTGGAACGCAGGACAGTTCCTCCTCTCCTCCGATGACCTTCTCCAACCGCCTGTGAACCAATCGAACGAGACCGGAATATCGACCCTCGCTCCCAAGCGCCTCGAGAATTGCACGCAGTTGGACGGGAGAGTTGCATCGTCCCACGTAGTCCACGGTAAATGCGTTTGGGGGAAGATTATGATCATGGGCGTTCGCTGGAGTGGCGGTGGGTTGTTCCACGGACGGTGGAATCGGCTGGTCGATATGTTGATTTCCCGAATTTCGATTCAAGTCCGGAATTCCGGGATGGTCGGCCAGGGGACTGAAGAATTCGTCGTCATCATCATCATC
>JALLPF010000111.1:0-16848 GCA_036939455.1 Cyclotella distinguenda | reverse complement strand
CTCAGTACTAATCATTTTAGTAGAGTGCTACGATACGTGTGCTTTCGTACGTAGATGTAGGTGCTATCTGGTAGACTCCTGGCGAGTCCAGGTCGGATGAAGTCTACACTATGGTACTATTTTTGTTCACACTACTTTCTCTCCTACTTCATCCAAATATCGAATTCCCTCAACTCCATAAAGACATATACAACATTCATGCTACAACTACTTGTATTGTACCTAAACATACAAAATATAAGTAAGTACGACAATTCACGACAGAGTGCAACAACGGCATCGCGCGTTTATTGGCACTACTGATTATTGCTCCTCTCTTCATAACCCATAACCGCACCTTCGAGGTTGTCCATCAAGAACGATGAAATGCGCTTCTTCTCCTCAGTGAAGAGAACAAAAGCGCAACAATGGTACGTCGTGTCTGCATTTGTAATATTATGATTCACCAAATAATAGAGGGCTCATCGAATCTTGATGAATCTGCTGTGCAGCGACAATTTTCAATTTCGTCTGATCCTCATCATGGAACACTGTCTACTACTACTTCTTGTCAAATCGTGGGACTCGAATTTTTCATTTGAAACATTAGTTTAAACATCAATCATTCGTTTTCACTCGTACGTATTTTTCCATCTTCATCCGACACACCATGACCAACTCAAAGGCTTCAAAAGTGATTCACCTAGACGAGTGCTTTCAACAGTCGTCACTCATCTCAGGCTTACGTTGCATTGCTTCCGACTGGGCATTGAAGTCTCAAACCAATTTTTACATCCCATCCAATGAGTTTGCCGGATATTCCTACCTTTTTGATCAGGTTCGCAACGAGGATAATGAGATCCAGCATGGATTGATGAAACTCCCTCATTCGGTCCATGATACGTCTTGGTTTGTACGAGCTCACGAGCACGACACGTTTAATATTCACACACATCACCCTCTGCGCTTGTCAACCTTAAATCAATCATTCGTTGACATTCGTTCCAGATCAATCGATAACTCCACGCCGGAGCTGCACGAGCAGGAACGATATATCCGTTCCTCACTTAAATTTTACGGCGAATCGAGTCACCAACCGATGACCATACCCTACATGCATCCTCATTTAGATTTGCCAGTCCCACCTCTGCAGCTACCGTGTTATTTTGGAGCCTTGTGTTTTAGCTTTTCGGTGGCAGGCTTGGCGGCATTATACTGGACTCCCAAATGGGCGATTTACGGTGGTGGTCGAAAAGACAGCAATGAGTCGAAGCAACAGAGACATTGGTTTCCGTACAGAACATTTGCTTGGGCTTTGATCTTGTTTCAGGTAATTCAACATTCCTTTTCTGCATTTGATAAACTTCTTTCCTATCTCAGTCAAAATACTAAATTTCATGACCAGGGACCATGTTCGTTCCTTGCTGACTATATCTACATGACCCACATCTCTCACTGGCACATGATCGACAGATTCCTCGCCTCTACTCTCGTGTTTCTAGAGCTGCTCAAGTATGTTGTGATGCGACCCTACACACGTCCCATGATTTATGTCACCTATCTCATTTTCGTTAGCATGGCAATGTTCTGTTTCATGAAAAGTCAAGAAGCTCAAAGAAATTTAGACGAAGCTGGGTTTGTTTTCTGGCACTGCGGATGGCATTGTTATCCTTTAGCTGTGATAGGAGTATGCTGGTTGGAAAATTGGTTCATACGAAATTGTGGTGATTATTATATTTTTGGAGACAAAAAGAGCACGCAAACGATTGCTAAGTCGACAATATCAAAAATGTAAAAGTTGGTCTTCCTGTCGCTTTTGATCTGTCTGCCAATCAAGCTTTTATTGAAAACAACTGAAACGGATTGTCCATAGATTTACGGGCGATGTAGTTTGTAAACGGTGAAAGCCCTGCGGTATTAATTCCAAATTACAGGTCTTCTTCGGGGAGACCCAATGTACTTCCGGTGTAGTATGATCTAGCGATAGTTATGACGTGTCATTATTACGCCATCGTGCGGCGAAAATCAAGTTCAGGAAAGACTATTCCATCCCAACATAATAACAAAAAATGGTGATCATTAATGTTAGTCATACCAATTTTGAAATGACGAATCAAACCTTCTTGATCGTATAATCAATTGGAAGGAGATGCTATCAAACCCATAATATCGCCTCTCTTTAGAACAGAACACATCAGTGCTAATTTTGTGATAAGGTTAAGCTGATTCGAATCGAAAATAAGCTGCCTGATCAGTATCTAGCATTTTTGCTTGTCCCATTAGAAATCAGCATCCATGCAGAACACCTGATCAATCTTGTTAACTCCCACTCCAGACATCGCGTATTCTGAAACTCTCTTGTCAAAGAAATTTGTTTTACCTTGTAGACTGATCATCTCCATCCATTCAAATGGATTCGAAGCCTTGTAGTGCTGATCACATCCAAGGGCGTGGAGCAGTCGATCCGCACAGAACTCAATATATAAACACATTAGCTTGGAATTCATACCAATCAGCTCCACCGGTAGGGCATCTACTACAAACTCTTTTTCAATATCCACAGAAGCAGTGATAATTTCCAATATCCGACGTTCAGGCAGCTTATTTACCAGCTTAGAGTACAACAAGCAAGCGAAATCGCAATGTAATCCTTCGTCCCTGCTGATCAACTCGTTCGAAAAACAAAGCCCAGGCATCAGCCCCCTCTTCTTAAGCCAAAACACGGCACAGAAAGACCCAGAGAAAAAAATTCCTTCTACTGCTGAAAATGCGATCATACGCTCGGCAAAACTGGCATTGGTCGGGTCACACCATTGCAGTGCCCAATTCACTTTTCTCTGCACGCATGGCATGTTCTCTATGGCATTCAACAATATCATCTTTTCATCCGTATCCTTGACGTAGGTATCAATAAGAAGAGAGTACGTTTCACTATGAATATTTTCGACGGCAATTTGAAAACCGTAGAAACACCGCGCCTCGGGAAGAGTGACTTCGGTTGCGAAGTTTGCTGCCAGATTTTCGTTGACGACGCCATCGCTTGCTGCGAAAAAGGCAAGGACGTGCGTGAGGAAGTGGCGTTCATTGGAGGTGAGGTTGGAGTAATCTCGGTAGTCAGCTGCTAGATCGATTTCCTCAGCGGTCCAGAAGGATGCTTCGGCGCGTTTGTACATCTGCCAAATCTATATGCCAATTGAGTCTCGGTGAGTTAAAAAATCTAGCGTTTTGATAATACGAAATCGACTTCTTTTCTCACCTCGCGATCCTGAATAGGAAAGAGGACAAACCTGCTAGGGTTGACCCTCAGCAATGGCTCTTCAAGATGCCGTCCTTCTACCTCATCGCGTCTATGATCAGAAACGACAACATCGTTCTGCATGCTGCCTAATTCGTCAATCTCCCGCGGAAATCTTCTGCCAGGAATTGAAGGGAGGGAATACATAGTGATCGAGCGAATGAAACGCAGGAGCTCAAGCAAGATAACAATTTCTATTGCGATTGGGTTGGTGGGCTATCGATTGTTAACGGCGATGGTTTCAGATTCGGATTCGATACTCCTGGCGAGATTCTTGCAATGAGATTAGGTATTCGAGGGACTAGAAATGGCGGTGCGCGGTGTGGGCAACGTCCATCTGGCTCGATGAGGTCCGGTAAGGGTGGTATACTCCGATGACTCATCATGACGCTGATACCTTCAAAGAACTCCGGCGAATAGGTAGACCAATCCTAGGTATGATTCGCCGGATCTAACCCAGAAGGTACGTAAGGTATAAGTACTTGACTTGCTGATGCCATACCTACCTAAGTACTTATAGTCTCATTCTATAAGGACTTGGTGAGTTAAAACGATGACCTGGAACCAGCATCATGGTTCGGTGTAGGATTATCTCGATTCGGGGGGACGACAACAAACAGACTGTCGTACCGTCGTAGAACATCGTATTCCAATTAAACAGGGGATTTGTCAAGGAACGGTAGTCGCGATTTCTGGGTAGTTAAGCGGACACGAGCTCAACCTTAAAACGATTGAATTGTTGACGAGAACAAATAATGAGTGTAGACCGTAAATACTGCTCAACGTCGAGATATCCAATCCGACAAGACGTGTTACGAATCAAGCGGCGAACTGAAACTCTTCTATTCCGGAGTCGAGCGACAATTTCTAGGTAGATTAGCGGGCATGAACTCATCCACGAAAGCATAAGTCTCTAAAAACATAACGTAGACTACGGCTCAACATCAAGATATCCATTCCTACGAGACGCGTTATGAGGCAAGTATCTAAAACAAGCCAAAACTCTTCTTCGCCGGAGTCAAGGCGGCAAGTGCGTCTTTAGCTGCTCCAATATGCGAGGCTGCATCCGTGAGATTGTCGTAAACACAGCTGCATTTTCCATCTTTGTCCAGGACATATGTGACACGCCCAGGCAGCGCCCCGAACAGGGCCTTGGGCACCTTAAAGTCATTCCTCACTTTGTCTCCTACGTCAGCCAAGATAGAAAAGTCTAATCCAAGTTCCTTAGCAAATTTTTGTTTTGAGTCTGCGCCCTGTCCCGAAATTCCCACGACATCTGCCTTATACTCCTTACGAATTGCTTGGATTTCCTTCTGAAACTCCTTCGCCTGAACAGTGCACCCGGGGGTGCTGTCAGAGGGATAGAAATACACGACTAGCGGTTTCTTGTTTTGTGAACGCTTGAAGGTCTTTCCGTTTTGATCAACGAGAGAGAAGTCTGGCGCAGTCTCGCCTACTTTGAGGTTGATGGCGGTGTTCGTTCGAGGCAACGGAGCGGAATTGAACGCCGTGGCAGAGCATGCGATAGTGGCTAGTACATAAGTTGATCTCATGATGAAATGCTTTGGCGCCGGGTCGATAGAGAGACAGTGGATCTTAAAATTTATGAAATACTTTTCATAATGTTGTGACCACTAAACACTAAACACGATCTTTTTCGATTATGCTGGGGACGACGAACGGTGTTGACTCGACATGCTGACGAGTGTCGAAATCTTAAAAGTCTCCCAAAATAATAAGTAAGATTTATTTATGTTAATGAAATTCGTGTAATAATAATTAGACATACCTTTGAATTGAATTCTTGGTATGAGTACATATTATTGCCCACTGAGTCATCTTTCGAAATGACGCGGACGACTGCGCTGACGAATAACAAGATTCGCACGACTACCGTTCAAAACGGCAGATCCTCAGCATGGGAAATTGTTGGTACCACAGTCATTCTAACATTATTAGACCAACCCTTCACCACATTTACAACTCCATAAGTACTATTTATTACCTGACGAGTAATAGAACAGCGTCGAGATGAAATCCGTTCTTTTCCTAACTCCACTCATCGCATTCAACGACTGCGACGGATTCAACGCATTCGCCCAGGTGAAGAAATCTCTGCTACCAACAACATACGATGGTCCGACGACCTCCCAAGTGAACACTGAAAGTTGGCTCGACGTTCTCGAATACGATCAACCTCCCAATTTCAACGTGCTCTCAAAAACGATTGAATTCGCCACATCAAAATCCTATGACGATCGCAATACCTTCCTCTCCGACGACTACGTATTCCGCGGACCCATCATCGGCCCCATCACATTTAACGACGTCAAGAACACCCAGCAGGGGTTCAATATTATGGATGCTTATCCCAATCTTGAAACGCGCCCCTTTGGATTCACAGTGGATCCGGACAATCCGTATAGATGCTACTGGTTCGAACGATGGGAGGGCACGAACACAAACAGCATCAAGATAGGGAAGCTTGCGCTGCCACCAACGAATGCCGATGTCCAATTGCCTACGCATATCATGTCCGTTCACTGGACTCCCGAAGGAAAGATTAAATATTCCTGCTTGAGCTCCCCTCTTGATCGATGGGAAGGGACAACGAAAGGAGCGGGCGCAGTTTTTGGTTTGTTGGTAGGAGCCGGTATGGGATCGACTAGCGCGTCGGTGGGAGATTTGACGTTGAGGCTTCAACAGAGACTCATACATTTGATTGGAGGTGTAGGTAGGAATTGGAGCCTTGAAGCTGACATTCCTAGCTGGTGGATGAGCAAGGCTCGAGGCGCGGATCCAAACGACGTGTAAATCGCTTCTGTACGAGTGTACATTGACTCAATCAGAGGACGAAAACAGGAGTTAATGTGTCGTTCTGAAATGCAATTAACTTTTCTGATATAGTGAAATACGTTGGATTTAAAATCTCTAACCGAGGATAGTTTGTCTGATATAAGAATAACACTAGAAGAATGTTCAATATTTCAACTGCCGTTTAATCCCAAACTCTTCCACCACTTATGTAAACTCCATCTCTCCTGTTCGGTCCCTGGGGAACCATCAGTCACCGCAGCAGCTTCCACGGCAGCACAATACCAAGCCAATACAGTAACTCCTTCGCACAATAGTTTTTTTCGATCCTCATCAATGCGACTTTGTGCGTCGCGCAATTCAAGTTTATTTCTCTCTAAAGCGATTCTATCTCGGTTTAATGTATGCAGCTTTTCCTTATAATCTTGCTCCAATCGCACCCGTCTTTGTTCAAGTTGAAGAGAACGTTGTACGTTGAGGCGATTCGATACAGATGTTTTGATCGACGACACGATGCCGTAGAGGTGAAATTTCCGTCGTGATGTGTGAAATAATCCGTTGGCATTTCTAGCACTCTGTGTACCAAACGCAGCATCAGGTCGATTTGGATGCCTCCAACTGTATACTAGTCTACTCCGTAGTATATTGATCGATCTCATCGAAAAGACCAAGTACCGCACAGACCCAAGGCAAGCTTCCGTGCACTCCTCCGCATATTTGGAATGGCGTATAGCTCGCAAAACGACACACCGGGAAATGTGAAACAATCCAGAAACTGCAGTCGCGCTGGCTTCGACAATTCTTTTGAACAATCTATCATGCCCTTCTCTCGAATCGGACGAAGGACGGAAGATATGATCCAAACAACTTCTCCATAGACCAGTCGCCTCTGTCAGACAAGTTTTTGTGATAACATCCTTCCACAGAATGTCCAATATCGAAAGCATCGCGTAGAAAGCGGCAAAGGTGGCCAGGAATAGAGAGGATAGTAAATAGGCGATTGGAGCCATTACAAGAGACAGGATACCCGCATCTTCTCTAGGTGGCAGCGGCAAATCGATTCGGCCGACGGACTTTATTCCACCGAAAGATCGTTTCTGTGCAGAATCAGAGTAGCTATGTCCCTGCATCGATGAAATTTCGGTTGTGTTGGGAGGGGCTGGCGGCGATCCCACAGAAGCATTAGTAGCAATCTTGACAATTCTATGCAATCGTTTCAACTTGTCGCCCAATCGATACGATGACAGGTGTGTCGAGTTCATCATGACCCCATCAAGGGAGTGTTCCACGAATCTTCCCTCAGTAGCCTGTCCAAAAGTTGCCATCTCGCCCTCGTTTTTCTTTCCAGCATCTTGTCCATCGTGGCTCATTATCATCGTCACGGAACCTCTCTTCACCTCAGCCTCTCTCTCAGAATTGTACTCATCCAACGCCGCGTTCATATTCTCAAACGACCTTGGGAATGCAGTCTTCTTCGACAATCGCAATTGTTCCGTGAGTCTCGCTCTCTGAAAATGATCACCCTCACCAATGATATTCCCACCATTCTCGGTGTCGAATAATCTTCGATATCTCAATTGGTTTTTAAGTCTCGTCCTCTGAAATGATTCGAACAATTGCGCCTTGTGGACGAGGATCTCCTGCTCGGAAGGAGGTCGCGGGATCAGGGCCTGCAGGAGCTCGGTGCCGTTCCAATCGTCATCGTGGGTGATGTTGACGGCTTGAACTCCGTAGGGCTGGAGGAAATCGTCTAGGGAGGATTGTTGCAGATATGTTGGAGCGATTACGAGGGTTCGAAAGGGTGGGATGCGAATGGTACGTGTTGTCGATAGGAGGCAGTGTGCCGATGCCAGCTGCATCAGCGCGGTCGAAACAATCATTCTCGATTTGAAACTGTTGTTTAGGATGTGATTCCGACCTAGGATGAGATGATTATTGGAGCATCCAGAAATAATCGTTGTTTAATAATAATTCTCCTTCACGAAGAGAGTAAACAGAAGATAATATTTCCTGCCGTTTCTGTGTTCTTGACAGCAGGTGGTGGGCACTGCACCTTGGTCATTTTAAGCGGATGACGACAACCATCAACGTAGGAATCAATATAAATTCGACGAGGTTGCGTTGATAACAGTTCTGTTTTTTGATCTAGTTTCTCTACTTCATCATCTTCATCTTCTGTTGTGGGTTCGTGCCTGTGCGGACCACGGTTGGTGGTTTGTGGTCCCCTTTCGGCAGCTCTGACCTTCGACTATGATGTCCCTTTTCACTCATTCAAGAACTCATGGTGGTATTGTTCCACCGAGGAGTTCACAAGTTCATAATAACAACGACAAAACAGCTCTTAAAGTATTCATATTCGCGTTTGCGATGTTTAGTTCTTTTTAATTGCTAAAATTCTCTTTGGTCCATTGGATCTCATTCCATTAGTGAGCACTTGAATCGGTCGGACCAGACTTCTAATGACAAATCGACCCATCAACTTTTTCTTTTGATGCAATCGTTTCTGCGTAGTTGGATTTCTATAGTGACTTACGCTTCTCACATTATCACAGGCATCGCACAAATGAGCAGGTTGTTTAGTCTTCGAGAGCGTGTGAGTTTTATCTCGTTCATTTGGTTCTCCCCTCTTTTTCAGAATAGACCGCGGCATAGGAACGACACGACCCGCTCTGTTGTCACTATAAACACAATTTTCGCGGCCATTTCGTGATGTAATGGTGTCTCTGCAGCCATCCAAAACTTGTCGCATCTGGGTACTGCTCTCCCGAAATTCCTCTTTGGATAGAAGCATTTGAACTCTTGTTTCCAGTATGGCGTTTTGAGATGCTACAATAACATCTCGAGATTGTTCGATCACCTCTCTTGTCTCTTGTAGCAATGCGACATCGTGATTTCCACCGAAATCTACGTTTGAGCTTTCTAAAATTTCAGCTCTCGGGATACCGACGGTTGTGTGGTAAACTAAATCATTCTCTTCATCCAGCAGTTGTCCGTCACCATCAGTATATTGCTGACAATGCGTATAATTTCCATTATTGACGGTACACATTCCACCATCCGTGTCTCTACACCTTGTACACATTTCTCCCCCACGAATCTTTGAATATATTGACGTGACATTCGCCCGACCATTCTCCCCAACCCCACACATCTGCATATTTCCCACCGTCATATCTACAACCTTCTGTAGGAAACTACCCGCTCTCTGCGCGGTATCGCTCAACGCAGCCCCGATCCTACCTCGCGCATCGCGTAATGCCATAGAATTCGAGTTGCACCCCCGTGGCATACATCCCTGATGAAATTTGGCTGCGGGTTTACAGTTTTCGTGCCACGTAACACTCTTCCTTGGGGTAGTATTTATATGTGGATCTCGTGCGTCGTTGGATCCGATGACTTGGGCGATCGATTCCAGCGAGGATTCGTCCATTGTAAGACTGTGTCTGGGACTGTCAATGAAATCTAGCATCTCTACAAGATGTCCATGCTCCGGAAGGGTGTTAATATTCATCACTCCGATCAAGGATCCTTCTCTCTTCAATGCTAGATTGGACGGTGAGCGATGAATTGAGATGGGATCATGGGGGTTAATCGCGTACGACTTGTCCCATTTGGTTGACTGGGTCGGGTTGGTTTCGGCGGATGTGTGTGGAATGAACACCATACTACCACCTACCAAACTATTTTGAAAGGAAATAATTCTAGAGCGTTTCTTAGAGGGCTCTTGAAACAGTCGATGCAGTAAGCTGCTTTGAAATCGAGTGGAATTCTTTGCTGTGCTTCTTCCAGGACACCACTTCTTGATTCACCATGTTTTCAGGGTTTTTTTAGATGGGGGCTTGACAATCGGCGTTCCAACTCGAGTGTTTGGCATCAAAAACATTCAACGTCGGTATCTTTTCTTCAATTTCTCGCCTACAAATCGAAGAAATTTCTAATTGGAGCAATTTCCTGAAGAGAAAAAGAATAAACATGAAACAATCTCATACAATTATAGTATCTTTTGGATTTCCCATCCTCCAACTCGTATGGTCCCACAATCACAATAAAACAATAACAATGCCACCAGTCATTGCAAATTATATGCTGCTCCATGACAGCCAAGCCAAAGAGTATCGGCAAAGGCAGACAATCAGATAGGATCAACGACATTCCAAGAAGGAGGGCTCGATTTAGAAGTTATCGAGGGGTTTCAGAACGGAAGTATCACATCGATGTTTCAATCAACTAATCCTACGCCAGTTGCGGGCACACATTCGAACACAGAAACAACTATGCTCCATGAAACGAAATCACTTCAACGCAGCATTTCCAATTCCACGGCCAGATCCATCAATGATATTGACGATCGATATGGGGTCATCCCATCCCCACGAAGCGAGGAGACAAGACGCCAAGGCCCTCTTCGGGCCATCCTCACTTCCTCCAATTTGGGAAATAGCGGGCGAGCCGGCACAGGCGCTGCCCATGCCCCACCAGCACCAATATCCTCGCGCACGACCTCCCCGTCCAGCAAGAACATCGTCATCCGAAAGAAACGCATCATCACGCCTCAAATGGTCAAACGACGGAATATTAACGTCAAAAACTTACCTCTTGTGATGAAATCGGACAACAGTCACACTTCCATTGGGAGCAACGCCAGGAACAGCGTACTCACCGAAAATACTGAAAAGGTCAGCAATAGAAAGGATATCAAGAGAAAACCGAAGTTATTTTTATTGAGGAATAGGGGGTTGCACTCCATTGAGAGTCGTGACACATTCGATTCCTCTTTGGATACTAGAGGGGAGGTTGGTTCGAGGCCTCCTCTATCAGGAAGGCGGCAAGCAGTCAAAGAGAAGGCCCAAGCGCACAAATATGACGAGAATCAACTTGGCGACAAGGAAAATGCTGTGGGTACAAAAACGTTTATAATGAGAGAAGACTTGGTAGCTATTTCATCTGAGGGGAGGGAAATGAAGAAAGAGACTCGAAATAGTGAAGACGAAGTTGCAGTGGAGACCCTCACTAAAATGGATGGCATGCCACTAGTGAAACGTGTTCCGTCAGGACAGTCGTGCAGTGCCTTCTTTCTAAGTGACGAAATCTCATCCACCATGAGTGAAAAAATGAAGGATCGGACTACATTGAAAGCGTCAAAGCCAGAACGAGATGGCGGCCCGGATAGGAAGAAGAGAGAATCCACGTTCAAGATTCTTCTCAAGGATAGTTCATTCACCCTAGATACACCTGTTGCGGAATACACGCTCCAATCATTGTCAAAAGAGGCTTCTCAACACGAGAAGAAAAGCAGTTTATCAACCGCCGTACCGCCTTCGTTGAGAATCACAACATCTCGCGACCTATCCGAATCCGCCAAGCCATCTTCTACGTCGTTACTAGCGAATAAGGAGGAGATCGAGGTTGAGTTGCCATTGTCCCCTGTTGTACATTTCGAAGATGTTATTACCACGAGAAGCAATGGTGGAAAAGCTGTCACCCATGTAAGTCTGAATTCTTTGAATACAGCTGATCAAATGGTAAGCGGGGAGATTGACCAACGAAAGGAAGCGCTGCAGGTGGACAGTGTTGCTCAAGATCCATCAGATATTAATGGTGTTGAAGAGGGAATGAGCGCCGCAGACGAAAGAGAAATTAAGTTTATCATGGAGTCCGAGAAACAACCTTCTGGACCCACTAATAGGAATCCAAGTGCTGAAAAAGTTTGCGAACCTGTTGAGAAGAACCAGATAACACAAACTGTTTTACAGAGGAAAGAGCTGCTTATAGATTTAACAAATAATGCTCAACCTGTCGAAGATTTGAAGAACGATTCCCCAAAGACTGACTATGCTGAACCAACCACGGTAGGCAGGACGAAACCAATGTCAAGAAAGGAGAAGAAGAAGAAGAAACAAATGTATTTGACATCTTTTCTAGGCAAGAAGTCCAAAGTAATTGATGAGGAAAAGGAATACTCGGACGATTGTGAGGATGTCATTGATCGAGCATCCACTAAACAGCCGGTCCAATATGAGGGCACACAACAAACTGATCAGAAAAAAGTTGAAGGAATTTTTAGAGTTCAAAAAGTCAGCGACCGTGGAAGCGATGAATTGGACATCCACCTCCAAGCGACACTAAGTGACTGCGAATTCAGTTCTGTGCAATCTTCCGTCACAACAGATAAGGCCTTCGAACCACAACCGTCGATTATCAAACGTACATCTTCACTCATTCGGAACCCATTGTTGCGTAGAAACAGGTCAAATCACACAGAAATGGAGGAACTTGTCCAATGTATGAAAAATGGCAAGCTCGCTGCGAAGGTGGATAACAAGAAGAAAGAGGATTTGACGGTTAAGTCACCGTTCAACGAATTGCATCAAGAGAATGAGGGAACTACGAACGTAGAAAAGCATGGTTCTAATGCAATTGCTGATTCGACTGCAGGGATCGTTCGTGTCGATTCGGTCATAACAGAGAAAGGTAGATTATCATCTATTGGACCTTCTGACCATTCCTCGGATGTTCAGCGCGTTCGATCAAACAAAAGCTCAGTGACATTCGCTGGCTATGCTCACGATTTCGCAGATTTGCAGCCGACCTTATCAGAAAAAGGAGTATCGTCATTTGTTGGTTCCAACGATGAATCCTCAGATGATTATCTGCAATCCAAATCTGCGGTTGATGAAAATTCAATGAAACGAGAGGTCAGACTCCCATACCCAGAGCAGACTCATATCCTCAAAGAGCGGTCATCTTCTTACCTGTTTGATGACAATGTGACGAACCGCAATTCTGAGCTTCCCCATGTGAACGACAGTGCCAAAATGGATATAAGATCGCCTTCCTTCCGCCTATCTGCAGTGACGGGATCTGGAGCACCAAGCATTCCTCATCCGTTATCACAGAAGATACTGCTAAATGCTCTAAACGAAGTGAAGTTGACGGATTCGGGGACATATCAATTGACGAGAAATGCCTCCGCGGGCGTCGAACCTGTTCTAAGTGCTGCACATTCGATAGACCACGGAACCCAGACAAACATTTACAATGCTCCTGCTGAACCGCGTGGTACGTTTGGGGATATCATTGAGTCTATTGGCTTATTCTCTGCTCGGCTCTGTATAGGAACAGGTGCAGCTATGGCATCATGCGCTCACTCGTGTAATGACAAGCCTCTGACTTACCCAATAACGTCACTTTCGAGCAGCAGTTTCATCGAACCAGAGATTCTTCTACCACAAAAAAAACCTATCGTCGGAGAGGCCTTAAATAATAATGGTGCGTATGCTGAAGTTCTAGCCAAGGCTATCAGCCAAATGTCCGAGGAAGAGCAACTTGACCTAGCAAAGCAACTTTCAGATGGACCACACAGATCCGCGTCCAGATGTACCGATGCGGAGGCTTTCGACGATCGAGCGAGCAGTGTGGACGGATTGTTCCGACGTAGTGGGTCCAAACAACGTAAGAAACAAATCCCGCGTAATATTGCGGTGACACCGAAATCAAGGAATATTGAAGCTGGATTAAACGACGACCAGAACTTGGACGACCAGGTCGTTCTAAACAGGGTGAACAGCAAGGGCAAGGGACCGTTTCGAAACATCAAGACTGGGTTAAAACGTCTAACCAAGACAAGACTCGCGGTTATGTACCAAGTGTGAAGTCCTGATTGGCCTGATCTTCTGTTTTGTTGATGCCTACGTTGCCTCATTTGTGTTTGAGCGCAAATTAACGACTATGATAATAAGCTCTTGAGAAATAAACTTGCTTTAACAATATGGAGCCATTACAACATAATCGTGACCTTGTTATGAATTCCTAGGATGTGTCACGATAGTTCCATCAATGTTGATTTATTGTTTGAAAGGGACTATATGCCCCCATTGCATCTCTATAATCGATACTCTTTCGTTCTGCTCAGTGCATCGCCAACCTCAAACATCACACTCAGCGACGCGTGCAGAAAGAAACCTTCGACGAAGTTACGGCGTAGACGTCGTATATTTGCTATTACTACTGTGTGCCTCCCTTTTATTGAAAAACTCTCAGGTCGTCTGACGATATGTTCGCTCTGTTGAAAAATGAGGAAGAAGTACAACAAATCGGCTCACCAAAGATAAGATTCATAATCCGCTCCATTATTCCTTACTCAAAACGAAGTCTCTCAAAGCGATCAAGGCATATCTTGCCTCAGGTATCCGAGCACTAAGTATTCTCTCCGTCATAACTCCCTGATACCTACGAAACCGTTCCTCTCTGCTCATACCAGGATGAAACACACTGTCCGGCTCCAGCACAGCATCAATATTGTTGAATTGGTCTAACAAAAAATCTTCATTGGATTGCAGAATCCTCCTGACTAGTTCAGGGTCATAGGCGGAAGCGAGTAGTTCAGTGGTTAATTCCTGCATTTTCATTTGTCGCGGTGAGATTCGACCGCCTGGAGTCTTGTTGTTGCTCCGAGGAGACCCTATGACAATTCCGCTTGATTTGGCTTGCATTTTCGACCCAGGATGAAATGGATTGAATCCTTCGAACTCGTCAATGCTTTCACCTCGGTCGATTTCAGCGGCACACAGTTGATGAACTTTCCTGGGTGCTCCGCATAGTTGCGTTACTTTAGTGCTTGTCGGACGGCTGCGCGACTGGCGGTGAGCTGCGAAGGATGAGAACGACTGAATATGCGATGGTGATAAGACCCAAACCAGAACGATTCCATGAAATACGTTCATCTTGGTCACCGTCAATCTGGAGAGTGGTTGTCGTTGTCTTTGTCGCAGTCGTTCACATTATGATGTTTTCACATCAATGACTGTTTATTAGAAGTGGCTCATTTGGGCTCATTTTCCTTGACAGGTAAGTAAGTACTTATACACGGTAGGTTTGGCTACAGTTTGTATCTCAATGGATGATTGGAATACATCATTGTCATGAACTCCTTTTGATCATGAGGTTTAGTTCATGTTTTGACAAAGTAATTTTTATGAAAGTTGTGTTGTTATCCATGTCAAGACTGTATTATTCCCTGTCAACTCAAGTCATGATGTTAAAAAATTACCTCCAAAAGACTGCCATCCATAGATTTCATAACGACACATCATCATATTCAAGCTTGCGTTTCCACAATAAATGAGCACCTAAAGTCCTAGGTGATACTTCAAAATGATTGTTCGCTTCGGCCGAAAGTTGTGCACATCGCTTCTCAACATAGAGGGACCTCACAGTGTCAACTAAATTTCGCAAGTTTTTTGTAGACCATCTATTAAATCTATAGATCAATTCTTGTCCAGTAAAAGGGACCCCCTCGATTAGTTCCAACCTGTGAGCAAGTAAATTGAGTTCTGCATCTCCAATGAAATGATCATCATTTTTGTCACTTCCCAAGACGGTCGATATCAAGGCTTCGAATGCCACTGCCTCAGCAAGTTGCTTCATAAAATTGAGACAAAAATCATTGTAAGTACCTCGATGATATGAAGAGATAACAAGAGGGACAATATTACACATTGTGCTCAAGCTCACTTTCTTTGCCTCAGTAATCTTTCTGTTTTCTTTCAGCAGTGCTCTCGTGACTTCGAGATCTTGACCCTGATTCTCTACTATTAACCTCAGATCATTTTCGATAGCAAGCAGTCTTATCAAAGTGAGAAGAGGAAATTATATTACTGATTCACACGAGAATGAAGAATACAATTACAACACAATCGCCTCTTTCCTCAATAAATCAATCTGTGCCACAAGTTGGTAATTAATGTCTTCAATTCGCTTTGATTCATTGCGTAAGTGTCCGATCCACTCTCGTTTTTCTTGACCGTTTTGTGCACAAGAAACTAAAATTAGTTGCTGGGATTTACCTCTAATAAATTGAATGAGTGGATTAGAGATTCTCACTTTTGCATTTTATCAATCCTTCCCTTTGGTGAATGATCTTTTGTAAAATTTAACAGATGATATTACCGAAGTAACATATGTTGAATGTTACATAGTAGGAAAAGTCACTCACCACCGGACCAGTGAATAAGGGAACTACAAAAGCGATTTCGAAGTAGCCCATAGTGTACGTTACCATTGCAAAGACACTGCTCAAGACTTGTGAAAAAAATCGGAGAGGTTTAGTTGCTTCTCACGATGGGAGACTCAAAACCCAGGCTAGAGTAAACTCACTCGAAGTTGCTACGAAGCAGGCAAATCCCACCAACACCCATCGATCCTGTTTGTCTTGATCAACGAGACGTCCTTCTAAATCCTTGCGCGATTCGTCGGGACATACGATGTTTAAGTTAGCAAGTTGTCGATCAAGCTGGTCCCCCGTGCCGTATTCAATGGTTGACGCCATCGGAGCCATCTCCATATCAGCCTTATCAATGAGCTTTTCATTCAGCCATGATGGTAGATTACTTCTTGATCTCAACGAATTGATGGGGAGAGATGACATGGTTTGGGGTTTTGGGTAGGAGGATCGGTGTCTGTCAGAATGTTGAACGACACCAGAGATGGCTTTTCTTCTTGTTCCTCATTGGTTCGCTTTTGATTCCAACGGCAGTCTCCTCGCACCGTCAACCCTACAAATCAGTTTACTAATGAATTAATTAGGCCTAAGTAGGTACTTTCACTAATTTCTTTCCCTCGATCCGACAAAATCCGAAAAGTTTGCAAAAAAAACGAAGAAAGATCGCATCATCGATCGTATCGTTCCCGTATTTTTAGGAATTTCGCAGTGAGGAGAGGCCGAGACCAACCTACATTTTTACGGGAATTATTATTCGATC
>JALLPF010000110.1:0-17093 GCA_036939455.1 Cyclotella distinguenda | reverse complement strand
TAAAAACCCCACATAAAGAGACAAACATGGTGTATTGTCCCAAAAATCCCACAGAATGAAATCATCCCTGAAATGAAATAACCTTGTCGTTCCACAAATAATTATAGTATTAATCCTTCAATACAATACATTTTCGTTCAGGACAACACAAAACACACATCTAACGGAATTTCCTCGCATATCTGTTCTTCTTCTTGCCCGTGAAAGCAAGTTTGGAAAACACCCTCGAGCGAAACTTGGGTTTGTGGGTGATAATGGCTCCCATCAGAGTTCGACTATCATGCGACGGAGAAAACGAGCAACTGTGCTGTACAAAATCATACGTTGGGCCCTGAATCGCAGGCCCTTCCTCCTCATCCTGCTGTGAATGAGGCGAAGAGCCTACCCTCTCAATGTAGTCAAACTGTTTCGAATCCGGGTTTGGATTCGGTTGTTCGCACTTCTTTACACGTCCGAAACCACCTTCATCTTGCGAGTCGGTTTTACCAGACGACAGTCTCGCACCCTTGGGGTGCTTCCAGCTCAGGAAAAGCTTGTTCGGAGCGCCAATAGAATTCTGCCGAAATCTCTTTTCTGATGCATTTTTTTTGGTGCATAGGGGACTTTCCCCCTCCTGTACCAATCCCACAAACTCATCCGACTCCTGCATCGTGGAGTAGTTCAACGATGGGAGGAACTGCGGGCATCGATGCTCTTCGGTCAATTTTTGTTCTTTCCTGTTCTTGTCGGCAGAGAACTCTTTCAGTGGAGTCCGATTGAGACCATACTTCTTCTGTTTGAGAGAACTCCCTCCAGGTGCACTTGATGAACTGTCCCCGAGCAAAAATTGACTATCACCATCTCTATCCGTGAGAGAGCTCTCTTGCGAAAGGGTTCCATTCTGAAGCGATCCGAATGCGACCGGTGGTGGGTAGGGGGGATTTGATCGAAAGATATCATTCAAATATGTTGCCGCGCTGGGTTTGGAAGACTCAATCAATAAATTTTGGTCCACACTTTCATACGAGTCGCTTGATTCGTCTTTCAGATCCAAGTATTGGTTCTGGCGAATCAAATGAGGAGTGTAGTTTCCTGTATCGACGCGGAGTTCCGGTTTGATCCTCTTTACGGAACCAGTTTCTCGAGGCTTTGCCGCGTCGCCGTCTGACGGCAAGTTACGGCTCACAGGCTTGATATTTTCATCGTTGTAATGGTCAAACTGCAAGGATTCGTTTAAAACCCTATGAATCTCACTAAAGTCTTCACTGCCGCAAGGTAATACTCCGGATGCAAACCCACAATCCTGTCCCACCGTGTCTTCATTATCCCTGACGATGGATGACAAGCCGCTGCATGGGTCACTCTCAAAAACACCCAACCCATTACTTTTCTCATCGACCACATCTCCATCATCCGTGATGCCACATGAACCACTCTCAAATAATGTACGCATGTCATCCTTGTTCTCATCGGAATCCTCCTCTTTTTTATTCAACCCCAGATCCCTCTGCATTTTTGACCGCTCCAAAATTTTATTAACCTTTTCTAAACTTTGGGCAAGCTTTTCCTTTCGTTGGAGGAATCGAAACTCAGCTCGAGACACGGGTGTGAATGGCTCCTTGGGTAACTCTTTGCCTGTTGGGATCACGACGGACATTTGAGCGTCGGCAGTGGTTGCCATCGAACCTTCATTCTCTCCGAGTGCCATGGTGTTTCCGGTCGAACTACCCGGATGTTTCGACGGAGAAAATAATCGAATCTGGGCAGGCACCGCCTCCCTCTCGCCATCCCACCCGTCCAATCGAGTTTTTTGACCGCATTTTTTCGCCGATTTCACAACCTCAATACTCTTCACAAGGCTGCAATAACTTCTACTAATGACCGGCTTGGACTTGTCGAATGCATCACATTCCCCGCATCTTGGGCACGGAACAGTCGTATGATTCATCGGCGAGGCGAACTTACCCCGAAATACGCACTCGTAACAAATGATATGATCGCAGGCAAAGGAGTGAAGGGGTCTACGATCGCCATCTTCGGTGAATTCCTCGGTGCAGCATGGACATTTGAGGAATTTTTCGAGATGGGATACGCTCGCGGTCGAGTTGTCCGGGGAAGTGAGAGTGGTGCCAACGCTGCTCCGACTGGGTGCCGGACGCACCTTGTCCACCGAGACCGGTGCTTTCTTCTCTTGAAAGCTCATATGGTACGCCGGTGTGGGAGGAGGTGACATTTCGAGGAGCAGCCGACACTCGGCCAGAGTTGTAGCGACGAGATCCGATGGGTCGAGAGTGTCGGAGTGATCGTCGGAGGTGCTGCAGTGTTTCAAGTCATAAGGCTCTACGGTGTTTCCGATGGAGTACACCAACGAATGATCCGTCGACGGGCAGGAGGATATTTTGAGAGGGTCCACGAATGCCTCGGATGGTTCGGAGGCGTGAATGGAATAATCCATATCCACGGCCCCAACACCTGTCGAACTGCCTTGGCTCTGTCGCGACGACTTTCGTTTCTGTTCTCTGTCCTTTGACAATTTGGCGTCAATCCCACCAAATGTACCATCTGAAACCACGTCCATACCCCCCGCTTCTTTGGAATCCAAATCCTCCTCGCTATCTTCCAACAGTCTCTCGAGAGAATAATTTAAAGTGCTCAACGAGTCCGAGGATGGATGGGGAAGCACGGTCTCATTCGCCAGCTTTGAATCCAACAGTCCCGTTCGAAATCCACCGCTGGTGGAGGAGTAGTTTTCCACAAACTCGCGATAGTCCGAACCAAAGCGACGATACGCCAACCCCACGTCCATGTTATGATCCCCTGCGGAAGAAGACACTCCAAACCTACTCGACGATGTGGAGGGTGCGGAAGATGCATCCGAAACATTTGAGTTGGATGTCTCGATGGGGTGCTCGTTGGAATTTGAGGATAGACTGGTGGTGTCATCCGTGTCATTTTGTCGTACCCATGCATTATCCTTTGTGTACTTTTTGACGCTGCGCTGGGTAGTAGTTGTATTAGGATTCGGCCTATGTTTATGTTTATGCCGACCGTTGAATGACGGGCGATTAGTGATGTCACCGGCATTCTCCCGATCCATCGGTTTCATGTGAACCTTGGGTGGTTTGATTCGATTCTCGCTATCATATTGAACTTTTAGTGGATTGACAACGTTCTCTGCATCATCTTGAACCTTTAGTGGCTTGACGCGATTCTCCCAGGATGACTTAATCGAGAGAACGTGGCCATTGTTGGGCATAGATGGAGACAAGGCACGAGTTCCACCGTCGCTGATGGAGATACTGTCGCGATGAGAGCGGGGTCGCTGCGATTGGTTGAACTTCTTCATTGTCGCATCGAATTATTGCGCTTATATTTGATTGGTCATGGTCCTTGGCTGGTTGTGATTTGTGTTCTTCACTTTGTTGGGTAAATTGTTTCTGTCGATTGCCGTTTGATGTAGATCGCAATAGAAGTATGCCCGTAAGCGGACAGCGGACAGCGAAGTAAATGAAGGAATGGAAACTAATGATGTCGGGGTTGGAAGTTCGATTGTTGTTGACGATGATGTTTTGTTGTTTGTTGTGTTGTTGTCAAGGTCTCCTGCAGCAGTGTACGAGACATTAGTGCGAGCAGCTAGGAAGGAATTTTACGTGTGCTTCTCGAATTGCTGGTCCTGGAACCGACTTTCAGCTTATGTAATTTCACATCGGATAAGGATGCACATTATTTTGACACCCAAGTCTGCAAAAAATAAAATGAGAATACAAAAAATATGGCTTGCTTCGAGATGGAGATCATCGAACAAAATCCTAAGGAAGGGGAGTGTATCTTTTTAAATCTAAATTAGCACGAATCTTTGCTCCAAAGGAATCGCGACCGACGATCTTCGATGATTCAATTCCTATGTGTTATTGTGTGAATGATGCGTTGCACCGTCGCATCAGATAATAATAACCTTTCTCGGAGCTAAAAGATGCCAACATGCACCACCGCATTCTCGAAGAGATAAGCCCAAGGTTCCCAGCTACTTTTCGTATGGTACCGTAGACCGTAGCCATAGCTGACCACGATAGAAAGGAAGGGGTCTCCACTCACGGATTTGTGTCTGCAGAGCACGAGGATCAAACAGTCCCATCCATCATTCAATTTGCTAACATCGGGATTGTTGTCTCTAACTCGAATCGGTAAGAGCTAATTCTACACGTTGGGTCGATTAGATCTAAATATTATTTTCGACTGGTTCGTTTATTTAGTTGTTTATTGCGACCTGACATGCAATAATAATAATATAAAGCGTATGTAATAATGAATGCTCGATTCCTGGATGGAGTCAAATAATTTGCTTCCACAACATTATCATCACATTATCATCACATCAACATCATTATAACATTTTCATCCCCTCTCACTCACCACATGACAACATGCTCCGTACTTATAGCTAGCAACCCATCAATTCAACAGTCAACGGTCAACAGTCAACCATGTCCATGTCCACCGGCCCCAACAACGGAGCACCCGGACCTGGCCAGCCCCCCACCAACAACATGATGATGGGAATGCCCGCCCCAAGCTACAACCCCTACCAGCCCTTCTTCCCCCCCCAAATGCCATCCATGATGCCTCACCCCGGCTTCGCACCCTACCCGAACCGTCCCGAAATCGAAAGTCCCCCCAGTCCCTCCAAAGACAAGCCCGAACTGCACCTCATCACCCTCCATCCACGTGGAATGCCCCGACCCTTCGACGTGTCCTTCCCCGAGCGTCGGCTCCCCGTCTGCGACCGGTGCAAGAAAAACTACAAATCGAGAGACCTGTGTCGTACCCGAGACGGCCACAAGACATTGCCCTGGACCACCACCTACGTCGCCATCACCATCGACAACTCCTGCATCGTGGAGGGAGACGACGGAAAAGTATCCTACGCTGACGTTCCCGTCGTGGGCATCCTCATGGACACTCCCCTCATGTGCCTCGGTCCCGCGGATGGATCCATGCGGTCCGAACCCATATGTAAGGTATGTCGCGAGAAGAATTACACACGAGACTACTGTCGGAATACGTGCCGGCATACCACTCCGCCGTGGAGTACGACCTATGTCAAAATTGTTGCCGACACGAGGAGCACCGAGGAGAGGTCGAGATTTTATTCGCCGTATGGAAAGGTGGCCAAGAGGAGGAAGAAGGCGAGTCTGGCGGAGGATGGGGAGGATGGTAAGGTCAAGACAGAATCCGATGGGTTCGATGTAACTGGCGCACTCGACCCGAGTTATGAGGAAAGCGAGAGTGATACTTTGAAGAGCGATGATTTGAAGGACATTCATCAGAGTAAGACCTTTTTAGCTGCTGTTTCGAGCAAGAGTGTGATCATCCGTGTGAGTGCTTCATCCATCGTCATTTTACTTATACAGCAGATTAAGTACTCATAATTCATTTCACCCAACTCCTCATTCATCCTCATTCCAATCAGTGGTGCGAACGCATCCAATACCCCGAAGGCGCCGACCAAGTCTCCCTGGAAACCGCCTTCCCACCCGCATCCTCCCAAACCAACGAAACTCGGATGGAACCCAACGGATTCACAAGCCCCCCCGTCCAGGCCCCCGCCCCGGGTCCGCCCATGAATCAGCTATGGGAGGCCTTTCGAGCGGGAGCAATGTGGGCACAGGCTCAGGCGGGTCAGGCTCAGGGTCCAATGCCGCCGGTTGTGGGGTATGGAGCATACATGCCTCCTACGGGGATGCCGTTTCCCATGGGACAACCCACTCAGGCACCTGGTGATATGGGAGGGTCCGGTTGGAATGGGGGAATGTTTGGAGGTTATCCTGCAATGACTCCTCGTCATGGTGCTGTTGGGTCGACCCCGAGGTCGTTTAGGAACAAGAATCCTGCCGATGACAATGGCGCTGAGGATGAGGAAGGGGACCCTGATGATGTCTAGCGCTTGGTTGCAAGCTACTTATAGATCGGGGTAGGAGATCATCATATAAGTGGAAAGCATGGAATAAAGGCTGATGTCACGGGATGAATTGCGGGATTATCTTTGTTTATTGGCTCTCCGGCGAGCGCCGTGACTCTTAACATGAATAATATGTCATACCGAAAGCAAGTTTGCGGGTAGATCTTCGAGCATCACTCCGCTGATGGTATTATTTGCAACGTGATCGCTACAACTACAATATAACTCAAATCACACAACATACGCGATTGATAATTAAAAATAATCATATAGAGCCGAGTCGTGACGTACTTAATCATGAATGAAGAATTGAAGCATCTAAAGTAATCTTTACAGCAATCGTTACCGGATCGTGACTGTCCGGCAAGATGACATGCAGAATAATGAACCGCGAATAGCGATAGGCCAGTAAACTGATGTTTGATATAACAAACGTCAGCAGAGCTATAGGTCATCATCACTTATTTCGGATGGCTTCAACAACCCAGGGACAGCTGCCCGCTGGGCTACTTGCGCCTCCATCATTTGTCGATGCTGTGCTTCTTGCTCCTCTCCGAATAAGCCACTGTTATCTTCCACACTAAATTCTTTGAGTTGGATAAGAAAGTCACGCAGGTGGGTCTTGAATGTGGGTAAGTCCATGTTGAGGTCAAACATCCCATCCACGAACTTAGAAACTTGGCTTCTTGTCAGGTTGGGAAAACTCTGAACGAGAAGATTAGATATGTGTTCACGGAGGAATGCTGGATTGGTCTGGCCGGGCGGAGCCTTGGTCAGTTCAAATAAGGGCACCGTGACTTGGTTCCTCTGAACTAAGTGAAACATGTGACGCAATAGAGTGGAATGCATCTGGAAACCTGATTTGTGCAGGCGATCGGTCATTACAGCAAAGACATCTTGGATGAGGGCAATTAGATACTGCTGGTAAAAACCCTGTGCAATATTGTGTGTCTTCCCGACGTTCTGCAATAGATCATAAAGGATATTCAAGCCCTAGAGAAGACCCGCGGAATGATATCACATCAAATAATAATGATTAGGAATCATCACAAACTTCACTGGAAATTATGCGAATAGTAAAGCCACTTACAGTGTCAGATATGTTACGCTCGGTGTGCTTCATTGCCCAAACAACTGAATCAACCACCAGCTTCTGATGTGCGGCAGGAATATTGAAAAGCGCTTGGAAGCAATGTGAATTGATTGCCTTGGTAGAAAATGGTACACAGAGCCGGTTAGACATTCATCGACGATCGTGAGTAAATTGCGAGACACCAACCTTAATAAATTCAAAGAATCGGATTCTGTGCTCGGGAAAATCTTCAAAGTTCACCGTTATCATCTGTAAAGTACACTCAAACACAGCCTCCATGATACGAGGGATCTCAGAAAGAATTTGACCTTTGAGCTTCTCGATCACGGTCGTAAAGAGAGTCAGCACCTCAGGATCCCGAGCATTCGGAATGTTACGCTGATAGTCTCCCAAAATGGGATCCAATACCGGCGGGATGAATCCCTCGGCTAAAGCCTGTGGATCCGACTCTGGAGGCCCGCTATTTTCGACGAAAACGATGAGCAGCCGAAGAACCTCCTTTTTGGCACTGCGCATGGTTCGAACGAGGCTCAATTGAGTAGCAACCGGGCCCTGTTGGGCGATTGTCGTCGATATGCGTTCGGAGTAAACCTTGTATACGTTGAGCAAGTCATTGAAAAAGGTTTGCAACTGAGATGCGTAAATGGAGCCGATGGCTCCACAGAACCTACTGTTCACTTTTAGGATTTTTATGATATCCTTGATAGTGTTGGGCACCACTAGAATCTCCACATACGCGTTTGCTTGTTCCATTATCGACTTCCAATTGCGGTTGGGCAAATCCATCACCTTTTTCAGCAATTCGCCACGATCAACTGTCACAGCAGGTCCTTTGTCACTAAGGACGCACCCAACAGCTTCATAAAAAGCTTGGACTTGGTGAGGTTCCAAGTCACTAATGATGCCTGGCATTTGGTCAATCAACGCCACAATAAATGGAACATGCTCGTCAGTTTGAAGTGATACAAATTTTCGTTTGCACTTGACACAAATCTTAAGAAAAGTGTCACACGCCATATCCTGCACACCAGGGTGAAGCTCATGCATGAACTCAAACAACTTATTCACCACAGTCTTAAGGAACTTCCAATGAGCTTTCAAGAATCGTGGATATTGTCCCACAACATACATGATGTTACTAGCAACCACCGCTTTGTTATCCTTCCCCCTCTTTTGCTCACACATCCCGAGCAAATCTTTTATAACAGTGACCAAAAACCTCTTTTCTTCTTCCTCAGTCATTGCACCAGAAATGGACCCAATCGCCCAACACAATGTGTTGAGATTATTCCAAGACCACTCAGAGCCGTCTACCTGCGCAGTCAGCTTTGTCAACATGATAGACTCGGTGTCGTCACAATTTAAGTGGGTCAAATACACCAGCGTCTCTCTCATAGTTTTGTACTGTGCGATAACATCAGTGTCTTTCGTCGTTTCTCTCACTAAATCGCCATTTTCATCTTCCATTATGAGAACCTCCTCCGGCTTGGCCATTTTGGCTATCATGACGCGACGAACACCCGTCAACACGGGGCCGTATATGTATTTCCTGCTTGCTGTGGGTTTGGCATCATTCCCATTGAGGTTGAGAACACCCATTGCCCCAGATTGTTTGAATCTGTATTCATTTTCAGACTTGTAGAGATCAAACGTGAGCATATGCCAAGCCTCAAGACAAATTCGAAAAATATCCACGTCGTCCACCTCAGAGACCCTCACAAGATAGAAAAGACCAGTGATCAAGGATTGCTGCGTTTCGGGTGTCTCGAGTACCTTCAAGTGGGCTTTCAAAAATCCCGACAAGAAGAGTGCGAGGCGCTGAATGAAAATGCAGTCATCATCAGATCCATTATCGAATGGATGACACAAGTTGGTTTCGGGACTGAATATTGTACCGAGTCGAGCCAAGAAGCCGCTGAATAATTTACGAAAGAGGGGATCGTATCCCGGTTCGAGATCGGTAAGAGTCCCCACCTCGGTAAGACAATCCAGGGTATCATTTCTGAAAATTGGCTCGGTGAAGAATTTGTTCAGAAGGACATCAATCAATTGTGTTTGAAATATAAAACCTAAGGGAATCCACGTGAGAAATCTCTGCAATGTCTGAAGAGTGACTCTGAGTAGGCTCGATCGTTGACTGTGTTCCAAGATGAATTCACAAAGATGGTAAATAGCGGCAAACTCGCTGTTGAGACTTTCTTTCAACTTCTTGACTTTTTCGGTGACCATTTGATCTTTCGAGAAATCAAAAACCTCCTCACTGAGCAGCTTTAGAATTTGCATGTTGTTTTCGCAGAGGACCTCGCTCGTTTTGGAGCTGCCAACTAGGTCCGGGATGAAGGAGGGCCAGTTGTGGGGCCATTCTTGTTTGAGGATTTGGACAAGAGTGAGGTTGAGTTTGGATATGAATACTTTTTCTCTGGCCATGGTAATTTCGTCCGAGGAAATGTGGATGACTTTGCCCACGACGTAGTTTTTAATGCCATCGCGTTGTTCCTGTGGGAGAACCTTCCATCTACGAACAGTGACAGTTGATATGTAGTAATGAGGAGAAACTGTATTTTTCAGAAAATAAATGTGCGTAAATTGTAAATCGTGGAGAAAATAAAAATCCAACTGACCTCGTCCGAATGGCATCATCCAAAACCTGCAACCCAAAAAAGCGGCTATGAGGATTCTGCGCCCTCTCCAAAATGGCATCGGCTTTGGTCCACACGTCCGGGCTCTCCTGCAAGGTCATTAGGGCTTTGTTGGCAAGTGCGCGGTTCGGATCGGCAGGATTGTAGGCCGCCGTGATGACGACGTCGAGAAGAGAGACATCGAATTCGCCGTTGGGTGGGGAGAGGAGGTATTGGGCCGCCGCTTCAATGGACGATGACGCCATGATTAATATATCCTTCTTCTGATTCTAGAAAATGTAATTCTTGTTGGGGTGGTCGGGAGGTTACAGAAAGCCGTTGCCGAAGTTGGGCTGAATCTCGATAACTGTCAGTCGATCTCGAATGGTACTACTAAGTAAGTAAGTAAGTACGATATAAGTACTACTTCTTGTTCTTCGTCTTCTCCTGCGGCAAAATTCGACTGCGTGTCGTATCGACGGACAACAACTACCTATGGTACTACCTCTACCTATCGTACTTAACCGGCTCGAATAATATCAGGATCTATCTATAAGTACTTCTACAGCTATCTACTTCCTATGTAGGGTTAGAGGAACGCTACCTAGGAGTAAGCAAGCATACTTATAAGTAGCTTTACTTATAAAGTAAGTAAGTACTCATCGTGGATATAAGTACCTATGAAAGCGCCCTTCAGACTAGCACGATCTGTCCGTCGTAACACCACAACATCACTGACCATTGATCCGGATGAAAATTACATTTGGGCAAAGTATCCCAATTTTGTGTCCAAATGACGCACAACCGCTGACAAACACCGCCTATCCGCCATCGAAACATCATCAACCATAAAATTCCGACGAGGTGCATCCACTACTCAACAGCAACATCATTATATCATAATCATCATCTAGTTGTGCCCTTCAGACACTCTTCATCTCCTGAAATTTAGCCATGGCAAACACACACCTCTTATCGGCCGAACCTTCACCCTCTCCATTGGTACCATCTATAGAATCGTCCTGTCGAAGATTGAGGAGAAACGCTGCTGGCTCGGTTGCCTTGATCATCGGTGAGTGCCCTGTCGGAATTGTCAGCTTGATCCAGAGATCTTGCCTGGTGGCCAACCACCTCAACGCTGATCTCTCGGCACTCATCGGCCAATTTGTGAGAAATACCTTTATGTCCTTGATCTAACCAAACTGTCCTTCTATCCAGCTTCCTCCATTCGCGGAAATCACGCTCTCGTGGCTCGACCAGGATTGCTCCACGCTCCACGTCGTGTATGGGAAAATGACAATTCTTTGCGGTCGGCATCTCTAATTAATTCAGGCTTTCGACATTCTTCTAGACGTAGGACTTCCTTTTCACTGATGGATAGCACCCTTGCAGAAAGGGATGTAACTTTCGAAGAAGTTGGAATTTCCTCAACACACTACGATGATTTCGATAAGGCATTAGGCGATGTCTCTGATCTCGATCCTCCTAACTATGATTTTTTGGAGGGAGGGATCGCTTCGCATAACGGGCCGAATGAGGGCAACGAACGGTCAGTCGCGTCCTCTCCTTCTCCGCAAAAGAACCAAGACCAGCAGCAGGTCCAGGGGCGGAGAATTCGCGCCAATGTTCGAGAGACGGGATTTGACTCCATGAAGTATTACATGAAGACTATGGGGAATCATGACTTGTTGCAAAAGCACGAGGAGATTATCTTGGCGAGGGAGATTCAAATATTGATTAAATGGGAGGAGATTCGAGAGGGATTGGAATCGAGTTTACTGAGGTGAGTATTGATGGCTTTTAAGGAGGCAGTAGTAACTTTGGCTGCATACCATGCGTGTTGCTGATTCACTCTCTCCCACCAGGCCACCTACCTATCAGGAATGGGCCTCCGCCATCAAAGTGGGAATGACTGTGACCCAAATCAAAAAACAAATCCGTCGGTCCCTTCGCGCCAAGTCTGCCCTCACTGAATCCAATCTTCGTCTCGTTATTAGCATCGCAAAACGCTATCAAGGACGAGGACTCAACATGCAAGATCTATGTCAGGAAGGAACCCTCGGGTTAACCCGTGCCTGCGAAAAGTTCGACCCCGAGAGAGGATTCCGTTTCTCGACCTACGCCACATGGTGGATTAAGCAGGGAATCATGCGCGCCATTGCCGATCAGGCTAGGACGATTCGACTGCCCGTACATATTCACGATCAACTTGGTATCGTTCGGAAGGCGGAGAGAGACCTTCAGTGTGAATTGGGAAGAGAACCTACGAAGGAGGAATTAGCTCAGAGGGTGGGGGTGAAACCCGACAAGATTGATTTCTTGAAAAGGGCTTCGGTAGGATCCGTTTCCATGGAGCACGAGTTAGGAAGTGGGAAGACCAAAGGTTCTGGTGCTGGAACGGGAGGATCAAAAGGTGGCTCATCGGGAGGTGAACGAACATTTACCTTGCAGGATACTCTGGGCGATCCAGACCAAAAACCCGTCGATATGGCACAGTATCGAATGCTCCAGGATGACGTGGGTAGATTGATTTGCACATTAAATGCACGAGAACAAGCAGTTATCCGAATGAGGTTCGGATTGGATGACGGAAAATCCAAGACTTTAGAGGAGATTGGGAAGAAATTCTCCGTTACGAGGGAAAGGATACGCCAGATTGAAGCGAGGGCTCTGCACAAACTGAGACAGCCATACAGGAACCACACGGTAAAATGTTATGCCAGTGAGTTATAGATCTGACTCGAACATGAACTAAGATTGGTGTTTAGAAATCTAAATCTGGTCCACTACAACATCATTAAATAAGTAGAGGTATCCATTCCACTCTGCTGAAGTTAGCGTAATGAACCATGTTCTATAGAGGATACAACATGCTTGGATTGATGTTGCTCGTGCCCATTTTGATGCTGATAAATTCCCAAAACCTCATTACGGTAAAAGTCAACTCAATGATTGGTGTAACAATAATCGTCCTTTGTAAATTGGCAACATCATAAGTATTATTTAGTTATATCTGTCACAGCGAGTGATGGATATTCATGTCTCTAGATCATATCATTGCTACTGCTTCTTTCTACTGCAACGATGTTCGGTTCATCATCCAATGCACTCCTTGCCGAGTTGTCTGCAGTAACATCCGTGAAGAATTCAGATGTAACTGTGGCATCATTTTCGAGAGAAATGGCTCCAAAGGATGACGGTAGCTCGTCATTGTCCGAGTTACCCGAATAGAGAGCAGGTTCGGTTGAATTCTTAGGCTCAACGACAGAATGTTCTGAATCAATCTTCATATCCTCCATCCGATCGGTGGTTTCTTCATAATTGGTTACGTCAGTATCATTCGCGCTCTTTCCATCATGAATCGACTCGACTTCTTTTCCACTGTTCTCTCCAACCAGAATATCGTCTTCCTCCGAGCTTGAAAAAAGAGGGGTGCTGGCATTTGCTGACTGATCGACATCGTGACTTTGTGGATCATCTTCAAATTCCGTTTCTTTCTTTTCATCGGATGTAAATTCGGAATCAACTGCCCCATTCTGCGATGGATGTAATGACTCCTCCCTGGGAGAGACCGAAGAGATATCACTTTTGATATCCAGCTCTTGCTCCAGTACCCTCATCGCAGTGAAATGCCACGGTTGAACCCCAGGGAGACAGTTCAGTGTCTGTGTCATATATTCCACCTCTTTCACCATAAGTCGCTTGCCTTGGTCTGAGGACGGCATCACAAATCTTCTGTCGGGAGAGCTCTGATCCATCTTTTCCGAACTAAAGTCTTTGTACAGGGATGGAACTTTGTGGTCCAAGTAAGCGAAAATTCTAGAGAAGACATCCCGCAAAAGCTCCGGAGGCAGCATAACACTCAATACTTGATGCATTTTCTTAGTGTTTGTGACAACACTGTCTATGAACACGGAGCATTCAAAGTCTTCATCAGTACTTCCCGCCGGAAACGGATGTGTACTCGCTAATAAGTCGAACTTTGTTTGCGGTATCTTGGCGGCAAGCGAGTGCTCGACAATGCCGCCAATGATGCTCACGAGTTTGCCTAGTATCTTTTCGTTGTGATCTGTGTAGTCCTGTTTAATTTTATCCAGATCACTCAGAAGGGTATATTGTTTTGGGGGAAGCTGAGCCATAAGGGCGGCACGGACGTGAGGGAATACAACGAGGACGATTCCAATGCATTGTGTTACAATGGAGAGGTGCTTTGCGTTAATACTCTTCAATCTTGCTGCACTGTGAATCGCACCGGCGCCTAGTACAAGATGAGTGGAACGAGTGTTGAATAGACGAAACAGCTCGGCGACCTTGCCGACGACATTTGTAGCTAGTGTCTGAAAGTGGGCTGCACATGCAACATCGTCCATCACCATTTCAAGAAGCAGTAGGCAGGACCAAACAACCTTAAAACGAACACCTTCAACCGTTGCATCTATCATTTTGTCACGACTGCTACCAGTAACAATGGGACTAGCTATGCTATCGGTGTTGCGAGATTGATTCCTCGATGTAAATGCAGCTCTCCCTGAGCACAGTCGGTTCAGCGCCGCTTGTCGTTCCACAGACACCTGCAAAGTCACACGTGCATTGAAAAAAATTAACATCATCGGGCAATGATAAGTGGAAACCTTGCGAAGAACTCACACTACACTGGATCCATCGTTCGCTATCCAGTGCGGCGACCAAAGTTGACATGTTGGCTTCGTGTTTTCTCTCAACAAAAGACTTGGCCTGTGCGAGCAGGGTGCTTCGAAGTCCGTATGCTTTTCTACCCGAAAACCTTTCCAATTGAAGGGTAAATGTCAGGCTGGTATCCCACAGCTGACGCATGCCATCGAAGGAAACAAGCGAGTGCGCCTCCCGACGAAGACGGAGAAGTTCGGACACTGATTTCTCAGCTAGGTCGGCCGCAGCTGCAAGGGCCGCAGCGGTAGCTGAAAGCTTATGCTGAGAATCGCCAGACGGGGTATTCTCCGAGTGAGGATAGTCCGGTTTCGATTCGGTCGAGTGGGTTTTATCTTCCAGTATGATCCCTTCTTCAATGCAGAACTTATTCACCGCAACAGCACCCCATAACAGCCCCAGAACTTGTTCAAATAACATATTAATACAATCAATAAACTGTTCCAGAGACATGTTCGCAACCCCAGCCACGGTCCCCTTGGAAGGCCCACTAGAGTCGTTCCCATTTCCGGTAGTTTGAGCGGCATCAGCAACGTTTTCGGTCACAATTGCCTTGACCGTCACGCTGATGAGTTCGCACAGTCTTTTTTGATAGGCATCCCGCGCCACCGAAAGTTGTCCGCATAATCGTAGAGATTGAACTACTCCTCTGATGTTCGATCTCCGTTCGAAGGATAGAGCGATTCGAGGAGTAGAACCGTAGTCAATGCCGCTGTTATCGTCCCCCCCTGAAGGTTGCGACGAACCCCATGATAAAAATGTGTCCACCAGTTCATCGGTGAGATTTCGGACGACCAGTTTCTCGTACTCATTGAGCTGCTCTCCGACTTTGGATAATGACTTCAATTTACCCAGGCAAAATTTGTGCTGAGGGAGATGACCGCCGAGATCCACTTCATCATTCGTCGTGGAGACATCATTCTTCTCATTTCCAGACTTGGTCATATTATCATCCTCAACATCGTCCGGACATTTAGACAACAACGACCGAGCCAAGCGAATCGCTTCAACGGCGCCGAGATGATCCCTGGCCGAAATAAGACTTGCGATAGAAGCCCTGGAATTAACAACATCCTCCGCGGCCTCCAAAACCCTGGAGATGGCCCCCAAATCTTTACGACTATCGTCCATGATGGGGACGAATTCGACGTTGGTAACGCACCGTTCTCGCAGCGATTGAAGATCTGTCAAAAGACTGCGTACTTCGTCCACGCTCGCCGTGACGAGCTGTTGCAATTCGGAAAATCGTGTTGTTTCTCGAAAAAAACTGTCGCTCTTCGAACGGACCTGATCCAACAATGCCAGTTCTATTGTATCAAGATGGGTAGTGAACGTTTCAGGTTTTCGGAGAGTAATGACATTTTCATCGATGGGAGAGTTTGTTCGTCTTGCATCTGTGGTCATGGATGGACCCGATCGATCCGGAAGGTTATCCAATGAGCCACCTGTATCGTCATTCCCACTCGGTGCTCCATGTTGACGCCGCGGGTGTCGAGTATCTATCATCCCATTTTCGGCATCCCTTTTTGCCACCTCTTCGGCCTCTCGAACTTTTCGCTCTGCCAGTGCATGAAGTACTGCCTCCCTGGCTCGAATTTCCGCCACCTCTTCGTCGCTCACGACCAACAATTTTTCGAAACACACTGGATCCGTCAGATCGAAATAGGGAGAGAAGAATATCTCAGGTACATCCTCCATTTCCCCAGCAACTTTGGAGTCATCTTTTTCAGGTACGAAAATCAACTCATCGCCCGACTGCTCCTCGAGCACCCTCCTTCTCTCCGCAGCACCCCACCCGGCCTTCTCTCTCATAGCCCTAAAGCCACCACCCCGATCCTCGAATCTCATTCCCAACATTCCACACCCCCTCAAAAACTCTTCAACGCTTGTCAAATCCAAACCTCCAATTTCCTCCGGCAACTCCTCCAACTGCCACTCCGGCACATCCTCCGCCCCAAATTCCGGCTCATACTCCTCCCATACAACCACCGACCCCCCTCTCCTCCCCACCGCTGTACTATCCTCCTCCCCATCAATTCCAGGCACAGTCCCCAAATATTTTTTCGAATAATGATCAAACCAATCAGTGACCTCATCCAACCCCCTAGCAGCCCTATTCATAGTCTCATTCGCCGAATGCTCCGCCCGATCCGCATACCCCGCCAAATCAACCATTCCCGCAGCTGACAGCAGGGCTCCAACGGAGGAATCGTGGGCAGATTTATCCATGTGGAGGCCTGTGGCGGGGGAGAGAAGGTTGAACCAGTCCATGTCGTTGTGGAGGGTGGAGAGGACGGAGGCGGCTTCGGAGAGGGAGAGGGTTCGAGATGAGGCGTTGATGTCGCCTTCGGTGGGGGTGCCGGCGAGGACGGTGGTTATTGGGGGGAAATTCATGGTGGGGTGAGGGTTAGGGTGGTCGATTGCTTCATTGGGGAAGGAGTGAATAGGTAGTGAATGTTTGTGAAGACACAACAATGAAGAAGTATTACTGATGATGTTGTGATAAAGGATACGATAGAGATAGCGGTTGGGACGGCTGAATACTCGCGAATGAATTGGCGTTTGGAGTTGGCTATACTTCTTATATAAGTATGAGTGGAGTTGAGGGATCTCTCAATTTTTGTTTCGCTAATTATTACCTTTAATAAACGGTGATGAAACTTAAGGCTGATGCTTACCACCTGAACGAAAACGAAACAGGGGCCCCCATTTCGTTCATCTTTCTTTTTTTACTGTCCTTACCAAAATAACGAAACTA
>JALLPF010000109.1:0-17439 GCA_036939455.1 Cyclotella distinguenda | reverse complement strand
AATAAAAACCCCACATAAAGAGACAAACATGGTGTATTGTCCCGAAAATCCCACAAATTTATGTTCGACAGTGTGCTTTAATTTATAAAACTATTTATATTTAACACTGATAATGAGCGTAGCATGGTTTTGTATCAAGTCTCTCAGACATCCATCGCCATGGAAGCAATGGGGGTTGGCCAAGTAGGGCGTCGGGGTCATAGGAGTTCTCGTTTTTTTCGGTTGCAGCCAGGTTTGTGAGATGGCCTACACTCCATTGCCGGAAAATATTGTGTGACGTCATGGCATTTTCTTCGACAGTGTTTTTATAGAGATGGTACCGGAACCGAAGGTGGGAAGGAGTGCATGAGTTGCTTCTCAGGAGCGTAATGTTGGATGAAACAGCCTTTATCACAAGGATCCAACCGAGCTTCAAAAAAAAATACACTAGTATCCACTGAGAAGGAGTATTATTTCTCACCATCGAACAGGCAAGTTTTTGTATCTGGTCTCTATCCCCGTAATGCTTACTAATGGATCTGACCCAACCTGGAGCGGTGCTCTTGCTCATGAAACACGAGCGATTCTCACGGTGTTTGAGTTTGAACGCAATGTACTACACATCCTTTCCCGAAATCCATGATGTCTCAACAAGGACACCTGGTTTCCTTACAGCTGGAACTTCCGGTTTGGTCCGAGATGATCCTCTTTTCTGTGAGGTACTTGACTGTCTCAAGTAATTATCACGCTGCCGTTGCATCATATCTCCGACTTGAACATTAGCTGTCCAATCATGAGGCAAATGATGTAATTGGACCGATATTGCATTGCTATGCTGTTTCAAAGGAGTACGATATCCTTCCTTGGCAAGCAAATTTAAAAATTCGGAGGATGGTATGCTTCTTCGTATTTCGTCTAAAACCATCCCTCCAACTAAACCTTCTTTACAGCACGAAGAGAAGATTTTGGACGCCAAAGAAGTTCGAATCTCTCCGATTGGAAGCAGATTAGCGCAACATTTCAACATGTTTCCAAACGAAACAGCATCGGGTTGAGTATTCTTCTGCCTTAAATCTAGCATTTTGAATGTTCTCAGAGCAACAGTGATGGCACTTTTCTTTTCCTCATCACTTCCCGAAGCCGAAAATGCACATGCATTAAGAACTGTATTGAAGCAAATAATATTGGGGGTAGTATCATAGCATCTATCATCATCCTGAAGTTTTATCATTGCCTCTAAAATTGATAGGCATTTTTCAGCTTGGAAAAGAAAACGAAGTTAGAAGTGGCCAGAAGTATTCTTCAATCTGTGTCCATAATCAAACAGGGACACATACCCTTGTAGTGCACTTTGGATTTTGCAAGAGCGTTTAAAACACTGCTAAAAGTGACGACATCTGGTCGTGCAGTTGAAAAAGATTCCATTCTGTATGATTTCAACATTCGCATCAGAATAGACTGTGCATGCAAAGCTGATTCTGGATTGGTGCTCTTGGCCCACGAATTGATGACAGTATTGTATGAAATCAGGTTTGGTCTAACAATTGACACTCCGTCGTTTCTCTTGGGATACTGCGGATGAGACTCCAATCGCAGTAAAATGTCCTCTGCTTTGTGTGGTGCATCGGGGTGATTGCCATTGCACCATGCTTTGTCAACACATTTCAGAAACACACAGAAAATTAATATTTAGGTTTGGCTTATGACGAAGCTCACCTTTAATGCAAGTATTGAAAGTAATAGTATCAGGACGAACATCATATGTATTCATCCTCGAGTAACTTTCCATTTTCGCCAATAAGACTTCAGACTTTTCACCAGCGGTAACGCTGCCACTGCTAGCCCTAAGTCGTTTTCACAGAAGGATTGCGCAGGTTGAGCATATTGTAGCCGACAGCACAAATTGTCAAATCATACTTGCGCCTAGATGCTGGCTAGTTTCTCATCTCTGACTTACCAGGCATCAATGACGCTATTGAAAACTATAGAGTTAGGCCTGAGGTCGTCTGCATAGTCATGTTTACTTTCATCCGACAAAACATGCTCATAACTCTTTATTAGTCGATGCAATATATTTTCTGCGTTGGATGCTGCGTCAAAACTACGACACTTTGCCCAAGCATGAATGACCAATGAGTATGAGTAAACAGTGGGTTTCACTGTGCCATCTCCGAAATCTCTCAAGTATTCCATTCGTTCCAAAATCGAGGAAGCCCGTTCAGCAGCATCCACAGTGCCCAGGCTGGCATATGCCCCCATCATTGCATTCAACATGGTAGTAGTAGGCGGAATATTCGATTTCATGATCAGATCAACGATTTCTTTCGGATTCAAAAGACCAAGTGCGTCTTTGTTGTTTTCCTTGGCCATGGATTCGAGAGCAGCAATCAATTCCAGTCTCATCTTCGCAGCCTTGTGGTCATTATTTCGAATATCCTCACGAAATTTTTCAATCTTGAAGTTATTCTTTCGACTCGCCCTTCGGTTAATGGGATATTCACTGCTTGATTTTGATTTGTCGTCTGTGGTGAGGCTGTTGGTAATTGTTTCATCCAAAACATTATTGTCGGATTCTTCAGATGACATCTTCGCTCTGCCATCTGTCGAGCTTTCTGAAACCTTGAAGTACGAAGAAGTTTCATCTCGACCAATTGCTTCAACTCCTGCTGATGGTCTTTGTTCGACAAAAGGATATTCGTGGAGGTTTTCCATGTGTCTAAATTTGCTTTCATTCACTCTCGGTTCTCCCTGTTTTGTGCTGTCTGCTGAAGCTGGGGCATTAAGATTGACCGATTCTTCAAGCATGTGATTAACAATAACCGGCAATGTTGACGGTTGACTCGAGTAGTGTGCATGTAACCGATCAAAAAGGTCGTGTTTGCGACCACCCAATGGGAGATTTAATTTCCTTAGTTGATCTTTAAGCTCTACAACTGTCATTAGAGAAAGTTCATCCAAGCTAAATTCTGGACTGGAGTTTGTTGCTGTTTCCTTAGGCTTATTTGATATGAAGGTCGTACGCTGGGATAACGTCGGTATAAAAGAAGACGAAGCCGTAATATAGGAACAAGTTGAGGCTAATAAAAGAACCCGCTGAATTCGCAAGTGTGCGGTTGGCGCGTTCTTCTTCAACATGGCCATCAATCTGATTGGAAACTATTATAGCGAGCCTCTATAAGGATGTACTTATAATATTGTATTTTGCATTATGAATTATGATGTATCAACATTGGCGGATGATGATCGACGATGATGTTGCCCGACTCGTCAAAAAAAATGTCCGACAGGTCAGTGAACAAAAGTTGATACCGCCGCGGGCACGTCCGTTGTACAATTTCAATGATACTTACTTCAGCAAAATCCCGCAACTCTCAATATGGGTTATCTGCGAGAACACAGGAAAGTCAAATTTGTAAGGTGCGGGAATAGTTTTTACGAAAACATGAAAATGTGTCCTTGTGACTTGTGACGTACTACTCTCATCTTCAACGTGGAGTGCTGGGTGCATGACGAAATATCTGAAATCTCTGCCTCCAGCTCGTTCTACCTACTCGTCAGTAGCCACTACAAAAGTCCTACTTTTGACAATCTTGGTACCGCACAACAACAACCATGATGATCCACCGGCGCTGCCTCGTCCTGCCGGCCCTCATCGCCCTAGCAGCTCGCAATGCCATGGCATTCACTCCCGTCGGCCTCGGTGGTCTAACTTCCACCAACACCGTTCGATTCTCCATGGTTGCATCGGACACGGACGTATCCGTCGAGTACGACTCTGCCGCCCGTCTCGCCTACAAAGGTTGGTGTGCCAAGTTTGGCAAGGATGCTAGTGAATCCAGGTTCGAAAGCTTCAAGGCGAACTATGAAGCCATCACTGTTGCCAACGTATCCGCGGCGAAAAAGGCACGCGACGAGGGGACCGAACGTCCCAAAGATTTGGATTTGAATGAGTTTGGCGACATGTCGGAGGAGGAGTATATGCGGACCCAAGCTGGTGGGGACGCAGCGCTGGAATTGGGTGCTTTGAAGACTGTCGTGGAGGCGTCGGTGGCGCAGAGCGATGCTAGTATTGCGCTTGCTGAGGCTGCGGATGCATTGGCGCAAGAGGAAGAGGTGAGAGTGGAGAATAGATGATTCCAATGCCTCGTAGACATGACATTTAATTCACTATGATCTGTCTGCGAATCTTATAAAGGAACTCGCCAAAGCTCTTGGATTGAACAGTGTGGCAGAACTTGAACAGGCGATCGATGCTATCGAAGGGTTCGACACCGATGGTGGTGCACTCGACACTACGGATGTGCGCGAGGCACGAGTTCGCTCGGTCTACATGGATTGGTGCAAGGACTATGGGAAGCAGCCTGACGAATCTCGTTTCCCGACATTTTCTTCCAATTTTCTAGCAATGGAAGAGTACGCCAGTGAGAATGGAAAGGAGATGACTTTGAACAAGTATGCGGATTGTACAGAAGAAGAATATCGCAAATTGACCAATACGGAAGGTGTGGCGATCGAATTATTTTTTACGTATTTTCGTCACAGTACTTTTCTTTCAACTTGTTCCACAATCCTTTTTTCGTTCTCTGAAGTTACCGCACCCGAACTTGTTGTTGTCGAAAAGGAACCTGATGTAGAGATGAAGCCCGATGGTAAGGATGAATAAATATCCATCGTTTTGTTTAACGTAATTATTGTTCTCATCTTAATTATCCTCTGGACCATTCGATCAAGCCCCCGCCCCCGAGATCGCTGTTGAAAAAGCGCCTGTATCTGAAAAGCTTCCCACCGAACCCAAGAAGGAGGAGCCTGTTGGTAAAGCATTTCATCACTGATTGTAGACAATCTGATTCACTTTTGTGTCAGTTCATTTCACCTAATTTGGGCTGCCTTTATTACTCCACATATGCACAGTCGTGGCTATCCCAGAGAAGCCGAAACCGATTGCAAAGGCGCCAGAACCTGTCGAGGAGCTTTCACTTGAAGAAGAAGCTATCAAACTGGTAAGCGCTCCACATAAATCACAGAACTGATTGTTCATCGGGTGAACTCATTTTGACTTGCTTTCTGCTCTACTTCGAACGACATGAAGGCTAAAGCCGCTGCCGAGGCCGAAGCTTCCCAGGTTGCGAAGCGTCGAGCGTTAGACGAACAGGCTGCTCAAATCGAACGAGAGAAGGCAGCCGAAGCGATGAAAAAACAACAGAGGGCTACTACAATGATTGAGCCACCAAAAATTCAACTCAGTGCAGATACGAACATTTTTTCGTCCTTATTCAAGTCCGAACCAAAGAAACAGCAGCTCGCTGAAATCAAGAAGCAAGTCGTTGGGTCCTCAGAGAGATGTGAGTCCTGAGGATTATTTGTACTTGTGTGAGTTGACTCACCCTAACAAGTGATATTACCTCCAGCACCTGTGAAAACGAAAGTGGAAGAGACGAAAACGAAGGCTTCACCACCATTATCTCTTTTTCAGCCAAAAGGGGACACACCAACGTCCAGTGTCACTCCGGTATCACCTCCGAAAATAACACAAAAGTCACTCACAGCGCCAAAGTCGCCACCAACTAAACCCGATGCTAATATTTTTTCGTCATTATTCAAATCGGACTCGAAAGTGGAGAAAAAAATCGAAGTTAAAGTCGCTCCAATCAAACAAGTGCCAGATCGCAAATCCCCAACCCTTTCACTTATGAGCGACTCAACTCCCATAGTTTCCAAGTCACGCTCAAGATCGGAGAGCTCACCTGCAGCATCCAAGGACAACTCATTGTTTTCCTTTTTCTCACCCCCACCCTCTTCTAAAAAGGAACCCGTTGCTGCACCCAAACCAGTAGCTGTTGATAAGAAACCAGCCCCATCATTCGGCAGCTTCTTTGGTGGATCATCAGCACCAAAGCCCATCCCCAAAGCAGCACCTCTACCGGTCAAACCAATCGAGAAGGCTCCTGCAAAGGGGAGTGGAACATTCAGTTTATTTGGAGGCCCCGCTTCTCCAGCCGCTACTACTATCGCTTCCCGAAACAAAGCCGCCCCAGCTCGCAAAGCTGTGCCAACAATTTCACTGCTTGGTGATTCAACTCCCAAGGTTGCTCCCAAGGCATCCTCTACGCCTGCAGCTCAAAAGGGAACCGGAACTTTCTCCCTGTTTTCGGCACCACCCGCGGTCAAAAAAGCGCCCCCTTCTGCACCCAAGCCAGTAGCAGTGACTAAGCAACAGGCACCAGCATTCGGCGGCCTATTTGGTGGATCAGCGGCAGTCAAGCCTGCTCCAAAAGTTCCTCCCAAACCTGTCATTCCAGTTGAAAAGGTTCCCGCAAAGGGAAGTGGGACGTTTAGTTTATTCGGTGGTCCTGCAACTCCGGCCAAGACGGGCACTCCTGTGGCTCAGTCATCATCGGTCCAAAAGAAAGCGTCGGTAAAAAGGGACACTTCCAAGACCAATGTTGCCGGAATTGGGGGTTTGTCTTCGTTCGCCACCCCCAAAAAACCAATCAATCCTGCCAGAGTTCCCGCTGCTTCCAAAGCCAGAGGGTCCGGCACGATTTCCATTTCTTCTCCACCAAAGAAATCGCCCCCTACTCTCGTCAAAGGAGGCGGGATTAGCATATTCGGTGGATTCAGTTCCACTCCTAGCAAACCCACTCCAGTCCCGAAGCCTGTCAAGCCGAAAACACCGTCAAAGCCATCCGATGGCTTCTCCCTGTTTGGAGGACCACCTCAAAAAAAGGCACCGGCGGACAATATTCCAATTGTAGGCAAGTTTAAACAGAATGCCGACGGATCCATCACTGGTATCGTTAGAAATTCAAATAATTTTCGAAGTGGAACCGAAATTACCACGTCTCCTGTTCGACGTGGGGCCAGGGCTGGCGATTTGGTGACAACTTCCTCTGGAAGCAAATACAGGCTTGAATAAGAGCGGTATTCGAAGCTGGGGAAGATACTCTCATAGATCTGTATGACACGAATATCGAAGATTGAGTCTGTGTTGATGGCATTCAAAGAGGTGAGGGGTACTTTACGGACATTGCATCACATGAGTTTGGGCTCATGGTGTTGACATCACTTTTGTCGTAGAATAGTTTTAATGCCCAACACATGCCGAATATCACAAAATAATGTTTTGCTATTAATCTGTAATTGTGGAAATATGCGCTTAATAATTGACGGCCCACCCGAATATTTTAACCATGAAAAAAGTGATGGATGCTCACTGACCGTGTGAGTCATAGTTGCGTTATGTCGATCTCCACCATTATCCCGCACTCTTATAATATCTCCGTGGTGGGATCATTGCGAAGAGATTCCCATTCAACATCCATCTGGTGGAGATTCATACATGGACGACGAAAGGTTGGTGTACGGGACTAGTAGTTATCCATGTCGGACTCCCATCTGTACTGACCACAGTTTTAGGTATTTTAGACGAGATATCGAATGTTAGTGGCCGAAGGGTCTTTGTAATTCGTAGTAATCAAACACTGAGTGAAAGCTGACAGCAACCAAAATTTGAATTTGAGATTCGAACCAATGCTGATCCATTTGAACGCTGATCGATCAAATAATAATTCTCGTAAAATATGGTTGGTCTCGGCCTCTCCTCACTGCTAAATCCCTAAAACCATTGACAACGGAATCCACCTGTTCGTCGTCCCATCGAAGTTGTCGCGTAGTAGACATAAGATGTGCTCCCTTGGCATGAAACGTAAGATTACATACGTTTTACCCCTTGCCCTAGCCTTCAGCGTAGATGCTTCACCAATAATTGATATGTGCGGTGCCAACTTGACAAGTTGTCTCCACGATTAAGACAGGCGAAGAATGCCAAAAGCTCAGTCTCACATATATCAACGTCCACAAACGGACATCCCGCATAGCCTTCGCACGGCCTTCAAAGGTAACACTGTATACTGGGGCACCCCAAAATTATTCATACCCCCTTCAATCTCGATGGGATTATCATGTAGCAATGCACCGGGGCACGCATCAATCTCACACCCAATAGCTTGGCGGAAAGTGAAGATGGAGGACCGGATGCAGTCGTTGTCGATTGAGGAATTTTGACGTTTGCTGGATTGGTAACTTAAATGCGAAATTCTATTTTAGCTGGACAAGAAGAAATAGATTTTCGAAAAAAACACGACTTGCTTTGCTCGAAAGAATCCAACCCCATCAATTAAATGTCCCTGGAACTATCCCTACGGTATCTATCGAACTAGGTATGATACCTACCTACTTTACTTACTTACTTATAAGTATAAGTACCATTCAGCCCTCAGCCCTCAGCCCTCATTCCTCATTCAGCCTCTTGTGTCATCATCTATCTATCTGATCTGTCATCTCACCAAGCCTCACCATTCACCATGTTCAACTGGGCCACCTCCCAACTAACCAAAATCTCCGAAACCCTCGCCCCACCCCCGTCGACTCCATCCCACCAATTCCTCCTTGCCCTCTCCCAGTCCGACCAGTCGACCGCCCTCTCCCTCCTCCACTCCGACTGTCTCGACCCCCACTCCCCCCTCAACCATCGAGGCATGTCCGCCCTGCACGTCGCCGCATCCCACTCCCACGTGGAACTGGTCGAGGCCATTCTACAAATGGGAGTCTCCGTCGACAGTACCGATTTCAACGGATGGACCGGTCTGCATCATGCGGCGGCCGGTGGTGCTTTGGAATTGGTACGATTCCTCGTGGAACGATGTCATGCCTCGGTCTTGCTGCGGACCAACGATGGATCCACCGCGTACGATGTGGCGGCATCGCAGTCGGTGAGGGGATACCTTCTTCCAAGACAGCTGCAGCTTGAAACCAAGCAGTGTCTCGACAATGGTGGAAAGGGATTGATGCCGGGAATTGATTTGGGGGGGTGTCGAGTCAGCTACAATGGTAATGTTAATATGGCTCCTCCGCCGATTGTGGGAGGGTTCGATGCTGGGGCCGCGTTGATGCAGCCGCCACCTGGGAGGAATCAAATACCAATGCCAACAAACACAGGGACTGCCGCTCCAGCATTGAAGGACATGCAACAACAACAACAACAACAACCTCCACCGCCCGAACAACAACAACATCATCAAGCACCCCCCAAACCCTCACCACCACCACGATCCAACAACCACCCCTACGCCCACCGAGGAGGCAACGCCAACACCGCCTCCATCCTCAACGAATCCTCCCTGGGTCGACGAATCTACAAACCCGACGGTTTCCACTCCTCCAGCAACGATGCCGAACTGCAGGCCAAATACGGACACGTGCCCAACCAATTCGAGGCTCATCGCAGGGCGGCCGTCCCTCCTCCCCCCATGAGTGGAGGGGCACCCACCATGGGCAATCCGTACTCGGCCGGGGCGGTGACGAGGGGTCGGTATCCCGGCTACTGTGCCGTGACGGATTCGGTTTCGGCGCCGTCGTCGCGGGGAGGACCGGGGTTTTCGTCGTCGGTTCCCGTGTATGCCAATTTTCATCGGGGGGGATCGGAGGTGGAGGCTTCGTTGGATCGGGATACGGTGGGCTCTGGCTCGTTTTTGGGATTGGCTCCACCTAAAAACCAACCAGTTATGCCTGCGTTTACTTCTATTCCAGCTGTTGCTGCAACACCAACATCGGCCACTGTACCACCTTTGGAACAGCCTAACGCTGGCTCGTTTTTTGGATCGGCTCCACCTAGAAACGAACCAGCTCTGCGGGAGTTTACTTCTGCACCAGCTGTGACCACAACACCAACATCAGCCACACTCCCACCTTTGGAACAGCCTAACGCTGGCTCGTTTTTGGGATCGACTCCACCTAAAAACCAACCAGTTATGCCGGCGTTTACTTCTATTCCAGCTGTGACCGCGACACCAACATCGGCCACTGTACCACATTTGGAACAGGCTGACGCTGGCTCGTTTTTTGGATCGGCTCCACCGAACAACGAACCAGTTATGCCTGCGTTTACTTCTATACCATCTGTGACCACAACACCAACATCAGCCACACTCCCACCTTTGGAACAGGCTGACGCTGGCTCGTTTTTTGCATCGGCTCCACCGAACAACGAACCAGTTATGCCTGCGTTTACTTCTATACCATCTNCACACTCCCACCTTTGGAACAGGCTGACGCTGGCTCGTTTTTTGCATCGGCTCCACCGAACAACGAACCAGTTATGCCTGCGTTTACTTCTATACCATCTGTGACCGCGACACCGACATCAGCCACACTGCCACCTTTGGAACAGCCTAACGCTGGCTCGTTTTTTGGATCGGCTCCACCTAGAAACGAACCAGCTCTGCGGGAGTTTACTTCTGCACCAGCTGTGGCAGCCACTGTACCACCTTTGGAGCAGCCTGATGCTGGCTCGTTTTTTGGATCGGCTCCACCGAACAACGAACCAGCTCTGCTGGCGTTTACTTCTATACCATCTGTGACCGCGACACCGACATCAGCCACACTGCCTCCTTTGGAACAGCCTAACGCTGGCTCGTTTTTGGGATCGGCTCCACCTAAAAACCAACCAGTTATGCCGGCGTTTACTTCTATTCCAGCTGTTGCTGCAACACCAACATCAGCCACACTACCACCTTTGGAACAGCCTGACGCTGGCTCGTTTTTTGGATCGGCTCCACCTAGAAACCAACCAGCTCTGCGGGAGTTTACTTCTATACCATCTGTTGCTGCAACACCAACATCAGCCACTGTACCACCAGTCATGACCGCACCACCTGCTGCGACTGCGAGAAAATCCTACGGAGGTCTACCCCCGCCTCCCGTCCTCGGCACCATGGTTTCCCCCCGTACCATCAAGTCACCGGGGGGATCGTCGCTGCCTCCTCCGAAGCTGTCTTCCTTCGTGAAAGAGGAGGAGACCTGTGCGGAAGAGCTGGCGGATGTTTCTCTCTCATGACGGCAGGAGTGAATTTGTGGTGAGCTATCTGTAGGAATAATGATGCTACGCCGTAAGTTGAGGAGGAGTCGTTCCCTTGGATGGCTCACTCTCAGTCGGCACTGACAATGATAAATACAGATTGATGTGCTTTAGTTTCGTATCTAACTTAATCTAAATTCTAGTTGACCTTGACTTTCCGAGCTGCCGTGTTTGATGACCCAACTGACCTTTTTCCATTACCCGCATTAACTCCATCTCTGAATAAACAAAGTGTTGATGAGTGAACGATCTTTAAAAATAACAGCAGCGTACACCGCAAGGTTTTGGCACTCACCCCTGGGAATCCGATATATCGTCATGTGCACCATTTCGAACCACTTTGCCTCGCCTCACAAACATTCGAAGGGGGCAAAAGAACCATAACAACGAAAGGAACACCCCAACAATGTAGTAAATGAGTGAACGACTGAGAATCACCACAAGGATCAAGAGTCCTTTCCAGAGTGCATCCACCACATTTTCGCCGTGGTTTGACGAGCGTTCAAGCCGGTCCAATACCCACGATGGTAACATGCCGTCAATTTGATTCTCTTGGATTAGTTTGATCAAATTTGACGAGGTCTGTCTTACAATCGACACGGCACCCAAACGAACCTTCTCTCCTTCCTCCTTGGATTTTGCAATCGCAGCCCCGGCTTGTTTGCCGATCGCGTCAACTAATGGGGACACATGCTTTTTGTAAGCGGGAAGAACGTGTTGAATGTAAACTGGTGAGATGTGCTGATTATATACCGGTGCCATGTACCGATTGTAAAAGGGTTCAATGTGCCGGTTGTACACCTGTGCGATGTGCTCATCGTACATCGGAATAACCTTTTCATTGACAATCCCAGCGAGATGTTCATCGTAGAGGGAGGCGGATTTCTTGCGCACATCATTGTAATGCAATTGGATGGAAGGAACGACGTCCGTACCAACGAACAATATCATGTCTCGCCATGTGCGTCGAATAGCCGTCATTTGAGTGCTCGAGAAATCCTTCAATACTTCGAGACTTTGGCTCATGCCGCCATGAGCACGCTGGAATGCGGTTGTAATGAGTCTTTCGCTGTCTTGTCGAATCAGTGTGGTATTGCAATATCCCTGTAACTCGTGAGTTCTCTTCCAAAAGGAGATCTCCTTTTGGACCATGCACATTCCATGATGCAATGTTAGGAATGCGATGAATCAAGACAGTGCTGCAAAGTTATAATAATGGGGACTCACATCTTGGATACTAGACGTACTATGTGTCAGAAGATTAATTTCATCACGCAACGATTTCTGTTTTGCATTTGCATCTTCCATAGCTTCTTTCATTTCGAGCCTCAATTTTTGGTTATTCTCCTTCTCGGATTTAATCTTGGCCTCTGCGACAGCAATAGTCTTCTCGAGTTGCTCATGTGCCTTTTCAATCTTTTGTTGAGCTAATTCTTGGGAGATTTTTATGTCCTCGGTAGCAGTCTCTTTCACTTTGGCAATCTCTGCCTTCAACTTTGTCGAGTCTTCTGACCATTCTCTCTTTATCTTTTCAATTTCTGCACGGTTAGAATCAGAAATTTTACGCTTCTCATGCTCCGCACTGGCTAAAATGGATTTTATTTTTTGATCTGTATTCTTTTGATATTTATCAATAAGTTTCTCCGCTTCTGCTTTTGCTTCCTCAACGCCTTTCATGGCGGCATCAAGCTTGCGATCAGTCTCGGCAGCCATGTTGGCGACTTTTTCCTCGCAATTATACTCCAACTTTTGTATCTTGGACGCAGTTGAATTTTTATAGTTCTGTAAGATCAATTTGGACTTTTCAACCTCCGTAACAATTGCATCCGTAGCTTGTTGTCGCGTTTCCTTGACTTTCTCGTTCATCTCTTCCTCTCTCGTTCTGAATTCAGTCGCCGCGTTCTCAGCATCAGCAACTAAAGCCTTGATTCGTTCCTCCGTTTCTGACGCCGCTTCTTTCAACTTAAACTCTGCATCAGCTGCCTCCTCAACAAGTTGTTGCTTTAGTTCTTCGATTTGATAATTGGCAAGCTGCAGCTGTTCGCCCAATTCATCGACTCTGTCCGACAGTAATCCGGCAGCTCTGACGACCAAGTCACGTTCCCCAACAATAACGGCCTTTTCTTCATTCGACACAACCAATGCCTTGGCCATAATGTCATTGCAGGTGACGGGTTCTTTTTCCCGACCCGGCTGGTACCTGGTGACAGTCCCCGTTGCTGCATCATGCATATCATCAACTAGCTTTTTGGCATTCGCAATGGTCATCTCGCTGCTAGCTGTATCGACCGCGGCATTATTTTGGTCTTCCGTTCCGCCGAAAGCTTTGCTTAGGTCGAGTGATGTCGAGTTTACGAACAGGAGAATCCATAATGTTATTCTTAGTAGAGAATTATTGCTAACGGATGGAGTATTATCTCTGGTTCTCTTGACGTAACTCATGGTTGAGTGGAATAGGTGCAACATAATGCGAACGTGGAATACGATAGCATGAGGAGGTTGATGTAGCGTGCCTACCTACAGTTTTTTACGTATCGTAGGAGGTACTACTAGGAGGTACCTTCCTATCCGTTACCTACTCATACATAGCAGTCTGGCGGGAACCGAACACAATGACCTACAGTTGGAATGCAGTGTTGATTCTTCTTCGTCACCATGATTGCCTTCTCGAATGTACTGCTGCTGTTCCATGCCATGTCGGCGGGTATTCAAGCCGCTGATATCGGCAAACCTCACTCTACCGTTATTACTCTTACTGCCACTTCATTTGACGACCACATCACCGATCCGGCGAATGGTTTGTGGCTACTGAAATTCTACGCTCCATGGTGAGAAATGTTCACATGTTTTCAGTTATTTCGAGATATTTTTCGTATCTGACTTTGTTCCGGCGAAGGTGTGGCCATTGCAAAAAGCTTGAACCAGTTTTGAATCAGGTGGCACCATTTCTGGCGGGTAAATTGGCCATTGGAAAGATAGATTGCACTGTCGAAACAAAGCTGTGCAAACGATATCAAGTTAGAGGATATCCTACGTTGAAATATTATCGAGACGGAGATATTCAAGACTATCCTCTAGGGCGAGATGCTGATTCGATTATGTAAGATATTTTCGTCTTTTACGCACATGACTTTTGATGCTTTGTCAAATTATATTTTGTCTCTTCGTTGGCCCTGTTTCATGTTTCTATTCTACAGTACTTTTGGAGAGAAAATGAGTGATCGGGCAGTACATCTCGTCTCATCATACGACGAGGCAAAGACTGTTTTGCTGCGGAAATTTCCTGTGGCATTCATCGTACATGATCCCAACGAATCAAATACAGATGAATCATCGTCTAGCATTGATGCCTCCGGTGGGACGGATGCTGAAAAGGAGACAGAAAAATACATCCAATCTACTGAAAGAACACGTATGTTTGGTCAAGTAGCAAGGAGGATGCAGGCGCAAGGCTCATTTGGAATACTTGCTCCCAAATCATCAATCGGAGAAATTGCGAAATTCTTTTCGGGTTCAAGTTCAGTCCCTTCTGATGGCTTCATTGCTCGCATTGAAGAGGATGTTCCTATCAAACTGTACTCAGGTGACCTATCTTCCGAATCTGTTTCTGATTTTATCAAAGCTAACAATTTACCGATCGTCGTTGAGCTCGGAGGTGACAATTTTCGATTCGCAGGAAGAAAAGGCAAACCAATGGCGATAGGAGTCTATGATCCGAAGGATGAAGTCAATACACATAGAATTCGCCAGGAAATTAAAGAATATGCCATACGTGGCGATCATAGAGAGGATTATGTTTTTGGAACTATGGATGGCAAAAAGTGGGATAAATTTTTGAGCCAGTTCTCAATTACCAACGATCACCTCCCAGAGGTTTTTGTACTCGATTTTCCTGAACGAACATTTTGGCAAAACTCGTCTGCTTTTCACGTATCAGATTTCATCAAAGCTATCAAGAGTGGAGAAATTCAATCAAGACAACAGGAGCCGAGAACGAAGAACCCATTTGAGGCAATGTCTGATAGGTTCATGCAGTATTTGCCGTGGAGTTTGCTCGCCCTACTTTCACTAGTCGGAGGCATCTTCTATGTTTTGCTACCAAACGAAGGCGCAAAGAATACGCCGAAAGATAAAACACAATGAATTGCTCCGTCGAGCCTCTGAAACTCGGCAACCTAATTAGAACAAGGCTTTCAATCAAGGGTGTCCCACGAGCGGTGCAGTTACTCAATGTTTTTCCACTGCTACTATTGTGTCATTTTTTTTAGCAATTTCAACAAGGCGTCTGAGCGAGACTGGTCGAACAATAATTATGATAACAACGTTCTTGAGTTGCAGATATCATGGTACATACTGTCATAATATTCTTCTTCTATCGTCATCTTTATCCAACAATGTCTCATGAGGATACAAACAGATACCAACTTCGAGTTCGGCAATGATTAGCCATGACGAAATAGGTATATATTTTCGCGTCGATTTTCAGTAAATGAAACTGGTTTAACAGAGTTAAGTACTATAGATGAGTATTTTTCGAAAACATACTCAAAATTGAAATATCTTTGATTTTCTCCTGCCCTGCAGTCTTATGTCAAGACCCTTCTCGGCTGATCGTGCGATGACGTCATAAAAAGGCGTAGGGTGTGATGACTACCCCTCGAGAACCGTCTCTCAAGACCATCATCTTCTCCTTTAATTTTATACTAACCGACGACAAGAATAATGCGACCATCGACGCCTTCAACTCCCATATCCATCCCTGGGTCAGAACACATCTCTGCTGATTCCCACCGAATGATTAGTGGCCACAATAACAGTGCGAACCACTGGCGCTCGTCTCAACGCTCGGGCCACACCAGATCATCGTCTTCATCTGAAGACGATGACAACGATTCCAATAATTTTCCTGCGCTGAAACGTCCAGATTCATTTTGTGATTTGAAAGTCGGTTCCTTGCCCGTGCATTTACGCAGGTCTTTAAGAAGTGGGAGGGGAATGGGGCAGGGACAGCTAAGTGGTGAATCAACGGGTTTCTTTGGTCCGCAGTCGTTGCCTCCGCCCAGGGCACCAATTCTGTCGTCGAGTAAGGTTGGAAACATATCAAGGTTAGTTTGCATCGATGCGTATTACATTTTACTATCTCCTGCTCCATGACTTCAGTATTGATTTGCGTTAATATTGTTGTTTCCCTCTCTTTGAAAGTATACCAGATATGTCGCTACCAGAGAGCGCCTTAGAAACCGATCCAGGCCTCTCCCCTGTCCCGTACGGTTCCCTAAGAGAGTCTAAATTTGCCCATCCGGGTTCTAGATTCGACCTAAATGCGCGCCAAAGCTGCTTCGAAAGAAACAAATCCCCATCTATTCAACCCCAAAGCTTACCAACGTTTCCTCAAAATCTCGGTGTGGGTTCTCATTTCAATAAAAAATCATCTGGTATCGGAAGTCTGCTGGACGAATCGGACGAAGAAAGCAATAATCAAACACACCCAATTGATGGAATTAGTCTGGGTTGTGCTGGTCTCAAAATACGTGAGACTGATAATCAGGATGACTCCATCGCCCGAAACGTTACAGCCATCTACCGCCCAACTAGAGGTAGTGAGACAAATTACGAATCCGCTCCGTTGAGTAGCTCATTGACAGCGTTAGACATCTTGTCACAAATCAGACAATCTCCTCGTGTAGAAAAAAGAATGGCAACAATTGCCTCTCGTGGCCACATAATCCCACTTGCCAATGAGTTTTCGCGGCAGGAGGAACAATATCCACATACCCTGCATCCTTCTGTTCTACTACCCACACGACCCGGAATCGAGGCCGTTCCGAGCCTTGAAAATGATTGCGATCATGATCTGGATACCTTTGGTGCATTCGACTTTGAACTCGATGACTAGGAAATGAGTGGTTAATCTGCTTGGGCTCTTAACTCCCACACAATGATGATATGCCATTTATTGTTGGAAATAGCGATAAGACTAGTAATTTTACAACCTTGAAATCAATTCACAGGTGGTGCAAAATATCTCAACAATGTTCTATATCTATTTTTTGTCAAACAAGGGAGGAGGGGATTTGATCTGTTCTTTATGATTGCTGAATTGTCACACTCATGATCGATACAATATTCCCATTCCCAACAATATTCCCATACCCAACAATAGATCTCATGCTCGAACCCGTTCATCTTGCAAGCTACGATACTCTCAGCGATCCTTATTATGAGCACAATTGAGATCTTTTCTCCATCAAATAATTGTGTTACTCTTGGTCGAATCAGTCAATTCTCGTTTTTCTGGATGGATGATACGAGAATCCATACTTAAAAATACCAATTCAAGACATTCAATTCTCGCATTATCTTGTCGACACAATAAGGCCAATGCTTATGTGACCTAAGCCATAAGGCGGATGCTTATGGATTGGTTGGAAATGAAAATTGTGATTAGTTTATTTACTATTTCTGACAAGGACTGAGATGCAAACACAGGTCAGTTCTGATTTGAAGAGTTCTGCAAGATCATTTAGATCTTGCCGAACCTCTCT
>JALLPF010000108.1:0-16937 GCA_036939455.1 Cyclotella distinguenda | reverse complement strand
AATTATTAAAGGTAATCATTTGCGAAACAATTAATTGAGAGATCCCTCAACTCCAATATCGAACTCCCCCAACTCCACCGTTGAAGAGACGAGAAGGAAAATAAATAATATTGCTGACAACAAGAAGGCATTAATATTTCAACGCTGAACGACCTCCAAGAACATCAAAATAGTAAAGTATACTTAATATTATTATTATTATTATGATCTTCCATCATGACGATCTATCATGACCCGTCATATAGAATTACATTAACAGCATTCTTCTTATAATCATGAACAACAGAGAAGGCTTAACTAGATAATGCGATCCCCACCATGATTATCACCTCAACGTCCGCCACCGCAACCCCAATTATTAATTAATCATCCCATCATGTCATCTTTCCCAACAGCCTCCATAGACAGCAACGAATCCCCTCGCACGCAGCCCATATCGCCCTCGTCCCAGCTCACCTCGAATCACACAGTTTCCACTCCGACTCGTTCCCACAATGACAACGTTGTCGAGACTCGGCAGGTGCGTTCGGGAACCACACTGGACAATTATGTGCTACCTGTCAATTTGAGGACGGCTACAAACGGGAATGTGCAGGGTATGGAGGTCATCAAAGTATCCAAGGTAGGTTGGACCTGTCGTTTCCATCCTTGCCCTTCATGGAATGGATTTATCCCAACGCGACGAGTTTTGTTGTACTTATCTTGTATCTGCATGCAAGATACATTATTCTTATTATTTATTCCATCCCCGTTCCATACCCTGATCTTGCAATTTCTCGTCATCGAAGAACGGGAAACAACAATTGCGTCGGATAACGATCGCACCCAACAATCGCGCCATCTACATCACCACAAATCGTACCCAGGGAGTATTGGGCATGTTCCTTGGAAAAATCCAAAATGATGGGATGGACACCGTCAAGGAAATCAATTTGAGTACCGTGGTCAGGATGCAGCTGGGTCAACAATCGAGGAGATTCGAGAGAGCACGGTGAGTTTGCACAATCTTCGTTTAACTCTTCATATTATTAATTATTATCCTCTCCACCACTCACAAACAACCAACAATCCCATGCCAGCTCCAAATCCATCCGAACCTCCTTCCTCCCCGTCAGTCCCCGCCACCGACCCTCCAACCCACCCGACCTCTCCCTCAGCATCATCCACCGTCCCCCCTCCACCAACCCTCGAATCAACACCATCGCCTCCCCCTGCGAAGATTCGCTTGATCTCATCATACCCTCCCACACCGACTACGAAACCCTCTCCCGCACGCTCGAAGACCTAATCTCGCTCCATGCCAAGGGTGACCACTCCGACCCCTTTCACGGATGGATCCAATATCATCTACTCGATATGGGAAAGCGCATTACACATGATACTGTGGTGGGAGGGGTTTCGTGCCCGGAGTGGATTCATCTTTGTCAACGGTGGAATGCCCCCGTGAGTAGGGAGGAAGCATCCCTGCTGTATGAGACGTATCGTGAGTCGGAGGGGGTATCGGATGGGTTGGAGTTTGGACAGGTGGGTCGGTTGTCGAACGTGTTGAGGCGGTGGATTGGTGAGGAAGGGGTGGGAGATCCGAGGGGCGAGATTTTTTATAGGGTGGTTCGTGCGGGGAGAGGGGAGGAGATGGATCTTGGTGTGGAAACTATTTCTGCGGAGAATTTTGTGAATTTTCTGCGGGAGGTGCAGGGGGAGGAGGTAATGGTGGAGGACGTCAAGGATTTATTTGCGCGGTTGAACGGACACCGGGGATGGAATCAGGGGGAGGATGTGGCATCGACGGTGGATGGAGTGGCGTGGGAAAAGGAGTACATTTCCGCGGAGTGCTTTGCGAAATATTTGCTTTTGGAATCGAATGATGTGTTTGATCCCAAAAAGATGTGTCACTCCCCGAGGTGAGCTGAGTGGATCGATTGTATCCCCACAGCGCAATGATTTAACTGAATCCATCATCAATTGTACCGCAGCTGTATGAACGAGCCATTGAACGATTATTGGATAAACACAAGTCATGACACCTACCTTCGCAGAACACATCCATCGTCGGCAGATCCGAAGCAATCCGATTCGACAGACTTACAATCGTATACTTTGGCCCTCTACCGTGGAGCACGAGCGATAGAACTCGATGTGTGGGATGGTCCCAACGGAGAACCCGTGGTTCGGTCGGGCATTTCGTCCTTTCCCGACGAGACCGCCCATGGCAACAACAAAAGGAGTAACTCCGGTCGCGTCGGACCCGGCCTGATCTTCTCGCATGTGTTGAATACAATCAAATATTTTCTACAGTCCGAGCCGAACTCGTATCCGATCATTCTTTTGATGGAAAATCACTGCTCCATGCCATTTCAATCAAAAATGGCCTCGGATATCAAGTCTATTTTGGAGAAAAGCAATATTCTGTTCCGACCCGACTCGGGCGAATCGGAGACCTTGCCCAGTCCTTCCGACCTTGTTGGAAAGATCATCATTAAGAGTAAACGCCCCGAAAGCGTCCTTGAATCATTGGTTCTGAATGACGATTTTGATGACGAAATTCGAGCTTCTGCTGTACCAACATGTACCAATTACGATTCCGAGGATGATATCAATGAACATGTGGTCGCATTTAAATCTTCCGGGACCATCAAATCCGCGGGCATTCAGGTTCCATCATTGAAAGAGTTATACCTATCGGCAAAGAATGAAGCCTCGGATTCAAATAATGCGGCAGAATTTGCGAAGAATGAACTGATGGATGCGAAGGCAGTGGCGCTGCAAGCACAAATGCATGCAGACTCCTTGTTAAAGGACATTGGAATGACCATCGCAGAGTTGAAGGCGAAACGGGAGAGTGCTGTAAATTATTTTGTGGACGAAGGGACGGAAGTTGAACTTTTCCACGATTGTGGAAGGGTAAAAGAATCTGCAAACCGCGAGGCAATTGTCACGACCGCATTTGCCGAATCCGTCGAGGTGAGCCGCTTGCTTTCCATCGCAGCTGATGCGGAAGCACGAAGTGAAGCGGAGTTGTACGAAAACGCTCGTTGTGATTATGTCGAAAAAGAGACCATTCTGGTGGATGCGAAAGATGCCCTGCAGAGTTATTTAAAACGCTACAATGCATTGTCGGAGGTTGCGGAACGAGCTTTGGCCGATGCAAGGTCCAACCGCGAATATGCAGACATTGCTCGTAGTCGTGTTTTGGCAGTGGAGGCATTGTTGGATAAGTCCCATTGTCAAGTGGTGTCGTCCGAAACGGTAGCAGGTACTGCGGAAGCTGAAGCCAAAATAAGCGAACATCGAGCAGCTGACGCCGGGTTCCGTGCGATGAAGGCTCGTGAAAACGCGGAGGAAGATAAGAGGAAATCGGATGAAGAGTCTCAGCTCGAAGATGAACTTGAGGAGCAGTTGGAATCTGCCATGATCAAGTTGATGGATGCAAGAAACTCTCTCTCAGATGCAAGAGCGCGGGCCAGTGATGCTGTGTCCAAGGCGGACAAACTCACAGACGATTTAAGCCTATTGAGATCATCATCGAAGCCCCAGTCACTGAGTCGCACAGCAGGTAGTTTTGATGACCAGAAATTTCTTGTCGATGAGCGAAAAAGCTACCTTAATCAAATCGAATCGGCCATGACGGATAAATTAGCAAGTGAAGCAAAGACTCGTCAACTAACAGCCTTAATACAGAATCTCCAAAGAAAAGTCAAACTGCAAGCAAAAGTCGCCGCCACCGCGAGGAAACAAGCCGATCATTCTTTGATAGTGGCCGATCAATTGGAAGAGCACGCATTAGAGGAACAAGAAGCGGCAAATCTGCGATGCGCGGCGTGCGAAAGGGCAAAGCTAAGTGTGAAAAGCAGCGATGCTGTGATGCACAGCACGGAGGCACAACTCACGGAGGCGAAACGAGCAGCCGAAGAATTGTCTGGGATTGCACTTGTGAGTAGAAGAACTGCTGAGAAGTTATCTCAGGAGCTTGACACACTACCGGATAGATCGCCTTTGGAACAAGCTGTTGAAGTTGCCACAGAAGAGCGGGATGCTGCTCACGTGATGTATGAAAATGCCCTTGAATCGAAAGAGATCGCATACCAGCGTGCGGCCGAGGCTAGACAAAAGTACGAGAAGGATTGTATCCGTCTCAAGAGCATAGAAAGAGAAACCATGACCGAGCTTCTGCAGATGGAGTCCGGCCAACAAGCCGAAGTGCTTGCCATAAATGCGTGTGAGAATGCCAACGCTCAACATGACCGAGTAATGTCTTTGGAGCTAAAATATAAAAACACAAAGGACTTTGCCACGGAAAAATTGGGGGCGCTAGAAATCGCGAAGCGCTACAAGGAGAAGAAAATTAGGGTGCAGCAAGTATCCCCTGAACTCGCGAAACTCACTCTCCTTCACAGCTGCAGACACAAATCATGGGATAAGAGTCTTAAACTACCCATTTGCAGTATGCATAACATTCAAAATAGCCAAGTCATGGACGACCTTGAAAAGGGGAAACATGAGTGGAGTAGATGGGTTCATTTTAACAAACAACATCTAATGCGAATATTTCCTCTATCGTCAAATCGAAATTTCAACCCCCTGATGCCTTGGGCATTAGGATGCCAGTGTGTCTCAATGAATTTTATACGAAACCAATACATGCTTCTTAATGACGGGCGCTTCCGAGAGAATGGCAATCAGGGCTACGTGCTTAAGCCTGAACATTTGCGCAGGAGTTCTCTCGACTCGTCTGCCGAAAACGATGAACTGAACTGCACTCACCCGGTGAAAATAAAAATTCAGATTCTGAGCGGCTATTGTATCCCCAAGGCCGAAGAACATGGATCTACATCCGGTAACATCTCTCAAAAACACTCAATAAACCCTTTTGTACGGGTGACTCTCTATGATGGATCCCCAACATCTTTAAAACCGCCCTCACACTCCACTAAAGTTATACAAAGGAATGGATTGTGTCCTGTCTGGAACGACGCGGAAGTAAGCTATGTTTGCCTTAATCCAAGCGTCGGAATGCTGTTATTCGCTGTCTACGATTATTCTGATGTTACAAAAACAGATGTTTTCATCGGTGCCTCCGCCATTCCTATTTCGTGTATCAGGGAGGGATATAGATGCGTTTCACTGTATGACTCGAGTAATGCAAGGAATGGTGCCATGAGATTTGCTTCTTTATTAATTAATGTGAGGATAGATGTTTAATTATCATGCATAAACTTTCGTTTGCCCCTTCGTTACACTGCAAATCGTCGATTGAAAGCGCCTCGATTCAAGTATTTGTTAATCTCATCTGAATTCATCCATTTTCCATCCACTCCTAGAAGCAGACTTCGAACATCTCAGAGGTCTTCTGGTCGGTTCATGCATGATTTTGTTTCTTCCTTCATCACTTTCCCCGGTTCAATCTCCATTTTTTTGTCACACAACTTTTCAATTGACGCCATCAAAGCTTTCGAGTCCATGTGATACTCGGATGCGAGATATTTGTAACTCGCACCGTGAGCGTAGCAACCGGGAACTCCGAGCCTGATCAGCGGCTTTCCCACACCATGTTCCGCCAGCACTTCTGCTGTCGCACTGCCTACCCCACCAACAATGCTATGATTTTCAAGGCTGATAACTCCATATTTCACTGCGTGGGCTGCATCAGCAATAGCCCGGGAAGGAAAAGGGTGGATTGTCGACAGATGCAGATGCAATATCGAAATACCTTTTGATTGAATTAATTCTCTGGTCCGAATTGCGTCCTCCGTGCAGATTCCTGATGTGACAAGTGCAACATCATTACCATTTGACAGTACTCGCACTTCACCAAATTTCATTGGGGAAGAGGTCGGGAATAATCGTGGAACAGCTCCTCGTAACATTCGAATGTACACGGGGCCACTCAAGCCTTCTGCGACATCTAAAACAGATTCAACCTCAGTTGCATCAGCGACCTCAAGAACATGCATGTTTGGCAAAGACCGGCAAAGAGCAATATCATCAATTGCTTGGTGTGTAATGCCACCCGGAGAAATGATACCAGGGAGGAATCCAAGCAATATAACGTTGAGATTGGGTGCCGCAATGCTCATGGCAAGTTGGTCAAATGGTCGACGCGTCACAAAGACTCCAAATGTATGAACCAGAGGTAAAAACCCTTCCCTTGCAAGGCCGCCGCAAAATGACATCATATTCTGCTCTGCCATTCCGAGAGAAATGTACTGCTGAGGTAATGTGTCGCGGAGAAGGTCTGCTTCACAAGAAGACGTCAGATCGGCAGTTACAACGATAGCATTGGGACGAGTTCTCATCCATTCTAGTAGGTGAGAACGGTGAGGCCGATCCACGGTATCAATATGTCTCATGACTTCGCTGGCCTTCGTTACAGTGCATGCTTCAATTTTTAGTAGAGTCTCCTGAATCTTGACTGCGTTACTATTGGTGTCGAAACGTACTGATTTCTTCTCGGTAAGTCTCTGGAAACCGATATCATTGTCCATCTCTGCCAGAGCATCTTCGAAACACCTTATTTGGGCAGTTGAGAAACGCACATAGTGCAACTTCGGCGCAAGGCTTCTCAAAAGAGGGATACCGTGGCACGGGTCAGTCATACAAAGGACGAACTGAGGCAACGAGCTGCCTGACTTGACAGCCATTTCAATCTCGGACACATTATGCCCATCAACTTGTTTTGCAACAGCACCAAACGCTCTTAGTTTCAGGGCAAGATCCCCAATGTTGCACACTTGTTCCATTTTTCCATCGCACTGCTGACCATTAACATCCACAACAACCACCAGGTTAATTTTGTGGTTAACCATCGCTTGCACCGCCTCCCATGTTTGACCTTCTTGAAACTCCCCATCTGACATATACACAGCTACACGACCAGATGCATATCTCAACTTGCGAGCGTAGGCTATCCCTGCAGCTTGACTCAAGGCTTGAGCAAGGCTGCCAGCGGTCACAGCGTGTCCTGGAGAATGCTCTGCACCAATCAATTCCACCGTCGAACCATCTGCATTGTAGCTTTCGATCGCCTTCTCATCTAGGCGACCAATCTCAACAAGTAGACTGTACAGGACGACAGCGTAATGAACTGGGGAGAATATCAGCCTATCAAGGGACAGGTCGGTTGGATCTCCGTTGTATCCTTCTCCAGTGACGTTCATCTCACGAAATGGCCCAGGAGTGGGAGGAGAAATGCTTGGTCCTAGATTTAGAGCGCGGAGGTACAGAGTGGCCAATGCAACAGAACTCGAGCACGCCTGACTAAGATATCCTCCATTGTTTTTCAGTGTTAGCTGCAGAACCCTTCGGATAACATTTTTTGCCACCCGTTGGACCTCATCAATGGAATGAATAACTTGATCTCCAGTTTTTCTACGTTTATTATCGCTAGAGGACGCGGTGGATTCAGATATGATCGAAGTACCATTCGATAAGTCGCTTTCAAGAGGGCAGTAGGGACGATCTCTCCCTGCGCTATGCAGAAACATCTTGGCGTCAACTTCCAAATCAGCCCCTTGCTCCAATAAATTTCCTCCAATTAGAAAAATAGTGTCGTCTCCAAATCGTTTTCTCATGTATTCTACCTTGTCCAGCTTCATCCCGCCTGCTGGAGAAGGGAAGATAGGCTCAAATCTACCGATGGGTCTACGACATCCCTCGGCAACGTCGTTGCACTCTTCGGGGGTAAAGCGGAAACGTCCTCCAGAGTTTGGGAAAATGACTGCATCTCCACCGCACAGACGGGTCAACACTCCAAAAAGAAAATGGTGCGATAATCCGTGAGGGCATTCGTCACTATGCAGATGACTAGAAAATAAACATCTTGGGTTAAAGAAGATAAGTGATGAAATCGGAAATAATAAAGCACCACGTTCTCACCTCAACCATCCACCAAAAAGTGCAGGATGAACTAGGATCGGCAATCCAAACTTTGAATCGGATGCCAACATTCTGACGGCATCCCACCCAACAATTCCAGGCAGTATCATCACTGCCCCGGCTCCGCAACTCTTGGCGAAGTAGGCACGACTTGTGATTTGATCCGCTGGTGCATTCAAACAAGGAGTGTACATACTCTTTCTACCTGTCTCTCTATTGGCACAAATGACAGCCTCCGAACAGAGCCTCACACGTTCTTCGAATGGAGCCCAGACCTGATTCTGAAGACCATGATCATCTTTGATGATGTCAATTCCACCCTTTGCCAAAGAATACGCCATTTTGGCAAACTCGGAAGATGATCGCCCCATGGGTTTCAATGCCGTGCACAATAGTGGAGCATTGGGCACATCTAGTAAGCGGCGCAATCCAGATACCCCAAATTTTGGTCCTGGGAACATCGACCTGTTATCCGTGAGTTGCCTTGAGAGCGTGACATCGTGGACGGCGATGCCTTGCTTCAGTGAGGTGTTACCAAAAACAACATTGAGGAATTGTGGCAACTCTCTCCCGGCCGTTTCGTTGGGAAATGCTATTGTTACTCTATAGAGGGAACTAGTTGTTGGGCCATTGTTGTGGTCCTTGTTACAATTAAGTAGCTCAACATGTTCCAAAGTTCCGACAATATATGCCTCTACTGCTTTTACCGCCTCGGTTGAACCAGGGAGTTCCACTGTTTGCTCCAGACATATTTCTCTTGCAATGGCTTCAGCGTGTTCCTTGGATGTCGCGTCGAGGACATAATGTACCAAGAATCGTTCAGAATGTTGATGACCATCGGCCTTTACAAATGCCTTATACGTGGCGTCCGTGTCGATCGCGTTTTTGATCAGATACTTTGTATCGTTGAAATGCTCGGTCTCCATGTTGATTTTATGAAGCTGTCATCGTGTTGATGTGCTTTCGTTTCGAGGAGTTCTCATTGAACAGCATTAGCTATTGGTATCTTCTGGTATCCTGAGTTCTCGTTTGAGCTCGTACGACTTCCGGTGATCGCGTCCAGATTCCATTAAATTTTGGGGCTAGAATTTAAAACAATGGGCCTTTTTTGAATTTTATCTGTTTCGTTTTATCGTTACGACAATAGCATATATCCTAGTTGTACCTTTTAGCGGCGTTGCACCTTTTTCCAACGTTGTTGTGTGGATATTTCAAAATTCACATAGGAATAGAGATTTTTTATCTGTAGATTGATCGTTCTCGATCAAAGCGTGTGTTCTGAAGATGATGATCGCCATCGCTCATCCCAAGCAACAACGGCGGTGGCATAAGAGGTTGGTGACCAAGTCGAAGGCTTGTTTTCGTCTTTATCTGACTGTTTACACATCATACCATACTATACCATAACCATTCCTTTCTTCGCTACACTTCTGCGATTCGAATTAATTTTTTTCGTCATGTCCTCAGGCAGGGACAGGGAGACTGGGCCCGGCGATAACATTCGTGTGTCAGATCATCGCGACGATTTGGACACGCTTGAACCATCCGACTCCGATTCCCGTACCGGAATCGTCTATGGAACTGTGTTGGAAGTTCCTTCGAGCTCCAATTGTAGAATGTCTTCAATCTGTCAGTCGGTAGAACCGAATAAAAGAAAAGATGCGGAGGCTGGCGACGAAGACGAGGCCATTTTTGACGAAAGCGACTGTTTAAATGATACGAGAATGGATCTTGAAGACGAAAGACTTGATCTTAACTCCGTCCTTAGTGGCACCATGAATGGAGACGAGAAAGACACGAATGATGTGATGCAAGATAATGATTTTACGAAAAATCTCAGCAGATTGTTCGAAGACAATGATGAAATTTATCACAGTGCGAAACAAGATGATGATATCGCGGCTGTCGCCACAGTGAAACCCGGCCTTTTGAGCCGCCCTCCGCTGGCTCCGTTGAGAACAAAGGATGATAATTTAAAATCCACGGAGGGAATCTCAAGTATCATAAACTCAGAGCATCAAATCTCCGACGATAAACTTTTATCTGTTTTTTGTCGTATCCGTCCTCCAGTCTCAGCCGGGGGAAAGGAAGGGTACGATGGATGCATGAATACCATCGAGATTATAACCAATACGACAACTGGTCAACCCATCACCATCCGGACCTATCCTCCATTAACTTCGAATGCTGCCAAAGTCGTCCGAGCGGGAAATCGTCCTGCCACAGCGGATTCTAAATTGAAGAAGGCTCTCTCCTCCAAATCGCTGACAGAAGAGAGAAGCAGCGACAGCGGCGCCGATCGTAATGCAGAGGTTCGTGGGGTTAAGGAATTCTCTTATTGTGGGGTGTTCGGTCCGAATTCGACGCAGAGCGAAGTGTATGATAACGTTGCAGCACCTTTGGTGGAGGGTCTTCTGCCGAAGGATAAAAGTGGGGAGCTCGGTGAATCTGCGTTGTTATTTACGTTAGGAGTTACAAATGCTGGCAAGACGTAAGTTCATTCCTTTTCACTGAACATAAATCTTTCAGCTTGCTAATCCCCGTTCTAATGTTCGTTGTTTCAGACATACGGTAATGGGGACTGGCTTCGACACCAAAAGGTTTGCTAGTATAATGAGCGACAAGTTGTCTCCAAGCAAGAACTGGGGTATCATTCCTCGTTCGCTCCATCACATTCTTTCACGAATCAACGCTCTGAATGACGAATCTACTTCTGGACCGAAATTACAACTCTATATGAGCTACTTGGAGATTTACAACGAGCAAATCTTTGATCTTTTGCCAAACTCAAAACAAGCGGCCCCGAGGCGTCCTTGCGATGGACCGACTGCGTTGAAACTTCGTGAGAGCCGCCGTGGGCGTATCTTTGTTCGTGGTCTGGAACGCCACCCTATCAACAACGTCCATTATGGGCTTCAACTTGCCCAAGAAGCCAAAAACAATCGTCATACCGCCTCCAACAATATTAACGCAAACTCTAGTCGTTCTCATTCGATATGCCAACTGGAGATTTCTCACTTCCGTCCGACCACTGGTACAAGTAAGGTCAACCGATCAGATACAGAAACTGGTTCGGACTATGACACTGACGATGACAGCAGCGTGTGCTCCAGATCCAGCACTGGGAGCAAGAAATTATCTAGTCGCACGTCCACTATTATATGGATTGTTGACTTAGCTGGTAGCGAGAGGAGCAAGAGGACAACGGCTGTCTGTCACACTCGTCACCAAAAGGAGGCCGCCCTAATTAATGCTTCATTGATGAATCTTATGAGGTGTCTGCGTGAAATGATCAATCATCAAACAAGGAAGCGTGGCACTGTCAGGGGTGGCGTTGTGCCATTCCGAGAATCTAAATTGACGCACATGTTTATGAATCATCTCACAGGCCCATCTGCCTCTCGGACATCAATGATAGTCAACGTCAACCCCGCTGCAGAAGACTTCGATGAAACTCAACATGTACTATCGTACGCTACCACTGCTCGAAACGTCCAAATTAGTGCAGTTGATTACAACCGAAAGCGACTTCTCTTGGCAAAGGAAAGCAGTGTCAAACTTTCCCCAGTCAAGAAAATTGCCAAGCTTGTTCAAAAGCTGTCGCCTAAAAAGCGCAAAGTGACAGCTGAATCGAAACCAGTAGCAAAGCGCCCACGAACCAATAATGACCAGAAGAATAACGAGACAAAGGCTGGCGAGACAGTAGCCTCCAGAAAGTGTCCTGACTCAGCTGACAGTCTTCGCAGGGATGGAACGGGTGACTTGGAACAGCTGCGTGAAGAAAACTTCAGTCTCAAAATCACTGTTGATGATTTGCAACAGCAGCTTGCCAACTGCGAAGCTGATGTACGCCAAGAAGTTGTGGAAATGATGACTGAGCAACTTCAGGAAAGCAAGGATTGGTACGAAGGGCGCATCACAAACCTCAAGGAGCAAATCAGCATCCTCCAATCAACCAATTCTAAGAAATCTCAAGGTGATGCCCAAGAGCGGATCGACGACTTGCTTGATCGTATAAATGAATGTGAGGATGAGATGAAGCGAATGAGGGAAGATCACGAATCTGAAATGGAGGAGAAAACAGCTGAGTTACTTAACTTGGCCAATGTGCATGAAGCAGAAGTAGAAAAGCTCACCCTGATACACGAGGAAGAGCTCCGAAAAGAGAATGACACGAAGGAAAGTCTCACCGAGGAAAAGGGTGCATTGCAACATCAGAATGAGGAGCTCCGCACTAGTAATGATGCTCTCCTTTCGAAGTTCAACGAGTTGGTTGCTCGGCACCAAAGTACTGATCAAGTTGATTCTGAAGATTCATACGAATCAAATGATGATATTGTCGAGGAAAAACATGAGGGTGAATCTATAGCCAAATCCCAATCTTTCAAGAAACTTCCCCGTGTCAGATGCAGTGATGTCGCTAGCACAGCAGCCCCTGCCGAGACTGTCACCTCCCCTAAGGCAAAACGTGGTAATTGGGCATTCTTGAGATCGCAAGAGAAGGGGACGAAGTCGACCGACAAGACCAACAAACGCTCACCCCTAGGAGAACTAAATGTTTGATTCCTGAATTTCTACGTATCGTGTCTGTAATTGTTAACTAATATTGCTCTATCATTGAGTGATAAACTTTCTAATTGCTATCGGCAGCCGTCTATTACATCTTTTGACTTCATAATGATTGATAGTAGATACAAGTAGCAGTCTTGTGCGTTTCTTACGTGTATTCCACCTGTCCAATGTTGTGACGGTTGTCAGTCCGTCCAGGGTCCAACCACCATAACTTTAACGTCAATCGGAGTCCTATCTTTGCAATAGCATGCCACTTCCAATTTGGAAAAGACTCCAACATTCAAGACAGTCCACGAAGGAACGTGTCCGTCCTTTTTCTCCTCTTGCAGACCGGGCACACGTGGTGTTTTGGGACGAATCATTAGCTTCCTTCTTCCACCGTCATCAAAAGTATTCATTTCAAAGATATCCTCATGTTCTTGAAGAAAAACAGTGGTGCTGAAGCCTAACGAGGGGACGAAAACAGTGAACGTCTTTTCGCCAATTCCAAGGCAAACAGCCAAAGCAGATGAGATGGGGTTCTTTTTTAGAAAGAAAGATAAAAAGATTCGGTCGGATCGCTCCTGTGCCTTCTTGGATGCCATTCGCTTGTCGTTGCAGTGCGATGCTTTTGAATGGATCTCATGTGGAGCCTCACAGTCGGCCACAGAATCATCAAGAGTTGCTTGGAGCAATCTATGAACCAAAACGTCGGGGTATCTGCGGATGGGACTCGTGAAATGGGTATAATACGGAATGTTGAGGGCGAAATGCTTCCAGTCTTCTTCGTTGACTTCTCCAGCAGCAATGTATTCGGCCGGTCTCATTGGGGTCATGAGTGACTCTGTTACGCACTGGATGACAAGTTCATCATTGCATGTTCTACTGAGATGACTGAGAGATTCCTGAAGAGTTTGGGATGACGTGATATCAATGTCAAAGTTGAAGCTTTCCTTCGATATTTCGACCACGTTTTGGAGTCCAGCTTCGAGAGGTGGTGGGTGTTGCCTTAGGAGAGCCCTACCCTTTGCATGAGTGATGAGTCGTTGAGCAACCAGGAAGTTTGCCAACAACATGTACTCTTCTATGAGTCTGACAGAAAAAAGAAAGTAAGTTCATGATTGGCACGAGGACATAACAAGGGATGCAATTTTCACCTGTTACTATCTCGTATTGGATAAGGAGCCGCCATTTTGGGTGTCTCGCCATCTTCCTCCATTTGAAACGTAAGTTTGATTCCATTGAGAGCAAGTGCACCATTCTCAAAACGAAGTTTCCTTCTAGCCATAGCAACCTTATGCATGAGACGTACGTCACCAGCTACTTCGTCAATGGTGTGTCGTCCGGTCGGTTGCCGGCTTTTAGGCCAAAGAGAAGCGTCAACTTCCGTTTCGCCGGTTGCAACTTTTTTGTCGATAATATTTTGTGCTGTAGCATAATCAAGTCTCGAACAAGACTTGATTACAGTTCGACCATACCACACTTCATCTGATTGATGCTTCTTCCCCTTTTTATCGCTCATTGTACCATCCATATTCATCTTCCAAACACAACTGAAGGCCAATCTTTCTACATTTTCATTGAGGCTGCACGCTATTTCACAAAGCGGACGAGGAAGCATAGGGATTACCCTGTCAACAAGATAAACGGTAGTCGCCCTTCGCAGGGCCTCATCATCAACTGCAGTTTCTGGTTTTATAAAATGAGATACATCAGCTATGTGCACACCTATCTCCACTCTTCCGTCGGATAATTGACTGATATGCAAGGCATCGTCTAAATCCCTAGCTGTTGTGGGATCTATCGTAAACACACGATGATTTCGGTAGTCTCGTCTTCCGCGAAACATTTCTTCGGTTGGCTTCCACCCCATATCACAGTCCGGGTGATTCCCACTTGCTTGATTCAGAAAACTACCAGATTTCACAGCTGTGTCAACATCTCGAAGCACGGCAGATGAAAAATCTCCATGATCAACATCGTATTCTACAAGCAATGCTTTCGTTTCATCCTCAACAGTACATGCGCCGCACAGGCGAGTAACTCCAATACAAGGAGGCCATTTGTTGGTTTCAGACCACGAACCGTAAATGTATTCAGCCTTGTAAAGGGCTCGAACATTAGAACCTTCGGAGTTATCATTTAGCTCAAGTTCATTGGCAGTTCTTGGAGCGCACATGAAACGGGGTAGAGCTTTGTTATTGGGTAATAGAAGGTATTTATTTCCACCATCGGGCAGCTTGGCTAGAGTCCCAACAATCGTCCTGCTTGGAGTTTTATCACGATGGCTTTCATCCGCCGGTGTTAGCTCAGACTTAACGATAGTTTTGGGTGGAATGACGCACACAACTTTACCCCGACGCTGTGCCACATCACATACCGGTTGCCTCGGCTTTCTACGCAGGTTCACAACGGGATCCCAGAGTCTCATTTGCACTTCGTCGTCTTGCCACATGTCAGACCCAACATTGGAAGCAGAGTGATTTTGAGTGGATTTTTGTTGGAATGAAAGTAATTCGCCATCAATCACGTAGTCATCCTCTTCGATGTGGTCATCATTAATGACGTATTCGTCTTCTTCATAATCAACATTGGTAATGTATTCGCCATCATCGGCGCATTCCTCCGCTACATAATCAATGTCCTCAAAGTACTCGTCTTGTACTTCCCCGTGTGAGAGTTCACCAGATTTTTCGTCCACTTCTATATCGCCGTTATCCAGCTGCAAACTCTCCATAAATTCACCCAGAGTAACATCCTTTCGGTCGCTCTGTAGTTCCCCAGGTTCACATTCCTCGTCTCCATCCTCGCATGCATCGACAAGCAAAAGCTCAACAAACACATAATCCCCATCCAAAGCCCTATTTCTTGCCCATTCATCGACGATGAGAATGTCTTTCGATACCGAGCCTCTATCGCAAGAAAGGAAAGAGGCGCCATTTTTGGCCGGCATGACACGAATCTTGCCGCGGATTAGTGCTGGCTCAGCGGTGTTCTCCGCGACGTTGTTGTAACGTTTGAGACATGAGGAATAAGATAGATGTGTTTCGTATTGGATCTTCTTCGTTCGGCTTCTCCTATTCTTTTTACCCGCATGTTCTGGAGTGCTAGACGAATCTGCCGCGCCATTGTCGTGAATTTTGACATTGCCCACCATGTGATGACCCCGCTGTCTTCCCTTGTCCTTACTATTGTTCGCTGATTCTGTTGAATTCGTTGCTTGTCCCTGATTTTGGGCATCGTTGCCTCGAGAATTTCCGTAGTTTTTGTGGTTTCTATATGTTCCATGTACACAACGATTTCGCCCTCCAGGGTTTCGAGAAGCACGCTCGTTTCTACCACTAACTCTTCCAGATCCCGTCCTACCACCATAACTTCTTGATGGTGCTCTGCCCCTTCCCCGGGTATGCTCGACTTGATGTCCACCCCTGTAGTCGGATTCCGCGTGGTCGCTGTTGACGGTGTCACTGATGAGTGAGGCAGAAGAAATGGTCCTACCGCTTCGGCCGCCACGACCTCTGGATCTTGAGCTGCCACCTCCTCGGTCATTTCGACCGCCTCTTCCTCGACCAGTTTCCTTGTGTGATGAATTCGTCATGGCTTTCTTTGGAATGATGGTAATAATTGTAGGTCAGATTCTCTTCTATAAGTATAAATATAAGTACTTTTTTATACTAGTGCGTCGCGACAGTGGATCGGATGACTCACGTCGCTGACAACCTTTGTCATCGGACCATGGGCAATGTTGGTATTGCCAAAACATTAAGAAACGCTTTCTGGCGTCGAATTCCTTTGTTTTCAGAAACCCGTTCGGAAACAAATCGATTATCTCACGAGCTGTATACCGTAAAACTATTACGACAGTTTTTGTGTCATAAAAGTCCTTACCCTCAAACCCCATCTTCGACCGAAGGCGCTCTGAGAACAAAAAGTTAAAAAAAGGGTCCTAGGTCCAAATAAATCACCCGTGCTCAGCCCCTTTTCGCCTACCACAGGGTGACCGGATGTAATTTTTTTTCCCGCGGGGAACGTCCCTTCTGCGTCTGTCCATGGTTTTTACCGAGTCTGTCCGGATCTGCGTAGGAACACTTCTTATCGTCAATCATCAAAATAAGGGGAGAGGGGAGGTGCAACGCTCCTCCCAGGAAGGACGTTGTGGAGTATAACCTGGTTTGTTGACACAACGAAGGACATTCATGGTCACATGTCGTCAACGCTTGGATGAAGATGAGGTGTGAGTTCTTCGAGTGTGGTGGGTGATTGGTCAGGTACAGAATTTTGTAAGGACAATAGAAAGAATAATAAAAAAAAAAATGTTTGCGTTTTTTCAAATTAATATTCTCACTATCACCGACTGCTTTCTTTCAGTAAGCCAATAGGGTTTACTGCGCACCTATCTACTACTTACGTGCCAAATCTTAGGGTCTATTACTCACGTGCCAAATCTTAGGGTCTACTTTGTGTGTGTACCAGGTTAGGGTCAGACCTGAGGTGGTTAGGGTAGGGAAGGGTTA
>JALLPF010000107.1:0-17068 GCA_036939455.1 Cyclotella distinguenda | reverse complement strand
ACCTTCGCCAATCGAATTATTGGTAGAACTCTGTTCAGAGAAGAAGAAATTTCCTGATGGGCGTGGGGGAGAAAGCGCTAATTTTGCATCGCTTTGTTGAAACATAATTTGTTCTGCATCGTGGATGGAATCAAAGCTGGTTTTCTTGTCACCCTTATCGATAATTGATACTGCTGCTTGCATCTGAGCGCACTGCAATTGGTACTGAGCACTTTCTAAGCGATCAATAGTCTCTTCTTCTAATTCTAAAAGTCGGTCGATTGGTTGCCTGCGAACACGGTCTTCACAACACCCATTCGGGCAACAAGCCGCGGCTCCTTGTGCCATCTCTCTTGAATAAACTGCCTGCTGTTCTGGGCCATAATTCAGCGATCGGAAGATGCGATAATCTACATCATTGATACCCTCGTTGTAGCCATAGGTTTCGCGATATTGTGATACCCGTCGATTCATTTCGACATCATGAATACGGTTTGATGCTGTATCGCCATCGATCGCTGCGAAGGTGACAGTGGGCCTGCTTTGGGGTAGATTACGCGAAGGGGAGTTGTGAAAATCCTTGGGTCGAATATCTTCTATACTAGACTTCATTGAGTCTTCATCCTCACCACCGGCATCGATGTCGTAGTAGCGCTGGTACCAACATGACTATGTGAGGACGAAAATCTCAAAAACACATAAAATGGTTAGGAGTTGTCGATTTACCTTTTTATTGATGATCTGACGAATGAACCTGAGTCTTCGTAGCGCTGCTGCAGCTGCATACCATTTTCTCCATGCTTTCGCCAACTCCGGAGCTGCGGGAAGAATTGTTACGGCCACAACGCTCGAGCTAAACCCTGGTTGGTTCGGTACGCAATGATCAAAAAAAGTCGTGGCAACTGCCAACTGCCAGTCAATGCTTGCAACCTTCGAGATCCCAATTGCTGTTTCCATGTCTTCTGATTTGACGACTTCGTTTGGAAGAGAAGGTATTCCACCGACAAGAACAGAGTACAGTTCAATGTTTGGAATTGTGTCTCTGTGCTCCTGCGATAAGGATGTGGCGATCGTAACTATCGTTTGATGATTTCGATCATTTAGGAGGCAAACTTAATATAGACTTACTGGATGGGGAATCCATGGTTCTCGGGATTTATATTTTGGTTTTCGCTTAGATTTCTCGCCTTTATTGATGGCCCTTCTGGTTCGAAGAGGTACATCGCAATCTGCGTCGCTTCCCTGAGAGTCGTCATCAGTATCATCTGCATGAGGATTGTAAATTGTTTTGTCGAGCTCAGCCTGTCGGTTTTCGTGGTGATGGGCCTCGAGATAATACACTCTCCTCAATACCAAGTTCTCTCTCCACTCACGTTGGATATTCTTAAGCGTGTAGTACGTTAGGAACCAAGTGCTGAATGATGTCAAGTAAAGACGAGTGAGTTGGCCGACAGGGCTGTATCTCAAAAACACATACGAAAAGAAGTCGCTGTCCTCTTGTTCAGTCGAAGTTTGATTCACAGAGAGAGAGAGAATATTCGCGATTGTTGTTCGTCCATAGTTTGTTAAATTCCCATTCAGGGAGGCACAGCTGTCATCATCGAAATCGCACGCACTAATATTGAGTGGGAGGAGTACGCAGATGCAAATGAGTGTTGCCATCGCTGTGACACGAAGACAGAGATCTGAAAAGAACAAATCGGGAGGTAATAAAAGCAATCCAACTTAATGAGTACTTGTCAATCTTCATTCACGAGTCAATTCAAAAACACACGGATAACATGACCCACCGTGAAATCGAAATAACACTATCGCGTCCAAATTGACACCAAGCAATTTGCCGTCCATCCCCCCTTCGCGTGTACCAGTTCCAGGGATACCCCGAAGCATACGATCGTATGATAAATGTAGAGTCCACGGGATCCAGCCAAGAAAGGGATTCCCCCTATTTTGAGGATGAAGATAGTGATCATTGTTATCATCGTGGTATTCTGGGACATCGCCGAGCCCTCCATTATGAACTGGAACGGCTGTCACGGGTTCAAAGCTTGATCTATCGATGCTTTTTATACGGGAATCAGAATTGAATCCCCCATCTAACTTCGTCACAAGATGAGGACCTCCATGAGATTTCCTAATCTCAGAACCCACTAAAACATGGTGATCGATGGAGTGTTCCAGTCGATCTTCCTCCTTCTCCTCATCCAAACCCCACTCGTTGTCAGGATGCAGTCCTTTTAAATCAAGACCAGTAATTAGCTTCGTTGCAGCGTGTTTGGTCATATCTAGTGTTTTGCTCGCAGTTTTAAGAGGAGTGGATGATATAATTCCAGCGCAAGTTGTTGACGTTTTGCTATTGATACTGCGATTCCTTGTTTTCTCAGTCGATATTTGCCCATTGACGTTTCCCCCCTTTCGAGATTTGAACTCTCCACTTCTACCCATGTTGCTTCTTTCTGAATCGTGAAGTTCTTTTGGGCATCTGTAAATTGTGTTGGGATGCCGTGCCGTGCAACGTGGTGCTATGTTAGTGTTTCTTCGCTTGACGGCAAATCCGAAAGCAATGGTTGCGAAGAAGGAAAAGACAAGACCTCCACAGAGAGTAAAGCCAACGGCTTCGAGGGTCATTCCTTCATCCCTACTAAAAATTGTGGTTACGGCTGGAGATGCCGATGGAGCCGTCGAGGGAACTTCGGTGGCATTGAATGTTTCGTTCATCATCGATGCTGTCGTTTAACGCTTAACTTTAATTGCTTTGAGAGTTAACCTGTTAATTTGCTGCCACAAGTGACGACAACTAGGTAGGTCAACAGGGGTTAGGAATTTTGGTCGCCTCGTTGTTGAGGTCATCATCGTTATTATTGTTTTTCTTCACGGTCGATATTACCATACTTAAGTACGGGTATCGTACGTGAAAAAGAGGAAGGATGGGGGCACAGTTCTCACGTAGGATTCGTTATGTCGGGATTTGTTATCCATCTCCTACCTCCTGTTTACTTACTTAAGTAAGTATACTTATAAGTACTCTACATTATTTTGCATCTCTTGGTCTATTGGTATCTAAAGATTTGGCGATACGGTAGCATCTGAAGGACCCACACATTCCCAACGGCTCCGACACCTTCCATCCACGATGGCCACCCAACGCCGCAAAATATTTCCTCACCTCAACGAGTCCGGAAAAGTTCCTGACACCTCGGAGAGCAAAGAAGATGATACGGCTTACGATAACGCCAAATCAAAGGAGACCAAGAAACATCACGCCTCCGTGAGAAGATCGAACAATGCGAGTAATGGCACCAGGGTCGAGCATTGCCCCAACGACACTGGAACTATCCCGATGGATCATCTTCTGCCTCTTCCACTCGTATTCACAGTGTTGATATGTTCGGGATTATTCTGGATTTCGTCATTTAGGGATGTAATGGCGACGGGAAAGCCTGTTTTGGACACGGTAGGTTTTTTGTGGGGGCAGAAGGATGGCGACTTTAATTATCTGGTGAGAACGACTAAGATTCGATTTTGTCTGAAAAAGTTTTGAAAAATATTTTTTTCCTTGGATTCCAAATCTCCTTTAACAAATATTATTATTTCACAATTTAATGCATCCACCACCCACCGCAGCAATACACAAAATCAACTGCCTGGTTCGACGACTCTCGCGGATGGAAATCCAAACAGGGTGGGCTATCCGCCGTCCTCCCCATCACAACTGACGCCAACAACATGGGTGGTTTATTCGTGCGTAAGATGGCGGGCGCTGCGGGATTGGCATTCCACACGACCAAAATCTGGCCAGTTTTGTTTCATTCTCCTCCTGCTCGTGTTGGAGGGAAGAAAGGTATGGTGGGTGCCAGCTGGAACGCAGGACATTTTGATCCGCTTTTCGTTTTGGGAATTGTGGGAGATGCGTCGATATCGTTCTTTTATTTTGCGAGATTGGACGATTTGAAGGCTGCGGGGGCGTATCGTCTCGGGGTGGCTTTCGTTGTCGCGGGTATGGTCGAGGCGTTGATATTCGGTCTTTATCTTGCGAGTCGTAAAAAAGGTATTGGGTCGAATTCGTCACAATCTTCTGGTGGAGCAAAGGTCAATCTGTCAACAGGGGAGAACGACCCGCTTGACGACCCCATCACTATTCCTTCTCGCATTGTCGCACGAACAGTTCTGATAGTGTCGTCGTTGATATCCGTTATATCATTACGTGATCTTTTCTTCCCGGGTCATATTCTTTCTTTTATTCCGCGTGATGACATTTACTTGGAATGGACAGGAGCCTTTCTTCATTCGCCTCCTCCAGACACGGTCGAATCCGACGAGTACGGCCTGGAGGCTCCGTTGCATGCAGGAGATAAGTTTGTATCTCAGTTAATGGCGCTTTATCTTACACTATGTTGTATGATCAAATTCTCATCGGCATTAGTCTGGAAAAAGGGTACGAAATCCATGGGATGCAATATCGACAATGAAGATAGGAGTGGAGTTATCTCATCGAAAATGGTAAGACTTGTGGTTTCTGACCTGTCAGACCTGTGTATTAAGACAAACCACCGACCACACTAACTCGATCATCAAGATTTGGAAGTCTCAAGCTTTTGGCGATATGATTGTGCTAGGGATGCTACGGCTGTTCACTTCGGCTGCTAAAACAGCCAGTCTAGACTTGAGATGGCATTTGATGCTCGTGGCGTATGAGATGTTCATCTTGTGTGCGTAACGTTTGAAGATTCTTGTCTTTGCGCGTTTTTTCTAACTGAACCATCCTCTTGACGTTGATTCTTAGTCTTGTACGGGTTTTTGTGAACGAATTGACAAGATGGAGAACTACCTAGAGACATCATTTAAACTAGTTCGCTTTTATTTTTTCCGGCAATAAGTTTATCCTCAACATGATGCATTCTAAATCAATCCCCCAAGCGCAATTCTGACTACTGAGCTCTCCTGTGACATCGATAACCTCTAAACAATATTTAGGTGCCTCCGAGAATAACAAGGCGTGAGAATCTGGACATCTGATTTGAAGGCAGAGGTAGATCAATGTCGGTGTCGCTGTATTTGATTTGATCCTTACATCTTTATTGGAGGCCGGAGTAACTGTCTTGCGGGCCATCATATGAATTGTTTCCAATAACGGTCTAACCAAAGCAGGAGAAAATACAACATCAGTCCCTACAATAGTGTCAAATGAATGAGGCTTTAATATGTCCCAAGTATTGCCATTAGGACCACATGTTGAATCAAGAGCACAAGCTTCGATGTCCGCTTCCAAATGATCCCAACGGAGTTGCTTCACAGTTATACGATTGTCTTGACATGCGGGTTTGTACAGAGTGCCATGAGCACCCCGTTTATCCAATTGAGTTTCATTCTTGGATTCACCGTTGCGAGATGGCGAACTGAATATATTTTCACACACGTTCTCGGACAAAATAGTCATGACCTCGGATGCTTCGGTGAGGATGACATTCGATGACAATCCCTTGGCAGCAAGTATCAGACCTAACATACCACACCCTGCACCTATTTCTAAAGTCTTTCCTAATGAATTCAAAGGGGAATCTTTAAATTTCGTTGATAGAAATTCGGCAAGCAGATACGACGTTTCCCAGACTATACCACCTGTGTGAATTCCGCATTTGTTATCCTGACGAATTATAATCATGTTATCCTCATTGACACGATATCCCACCAACGGAGAGTTGGCTAGCTCAAAAAATACAGATGATGCATCTGAGTTTGTTTTCTCAGTGATATTTCCCTCGCCATTACTTTCGAATTCTTTAGCGTCGGTCTCACTTTTTTCACTCGACAATTTGTTAGCATCGAGCAGGAATGAGGACGCATACTCTTGAAATATTGCTGGTCGAAGTTGGATTTCATTTTTGAATTCCTTGTTTCGAATATTATCACCTAAGAGACGACGGCTTTCATTGCCACTGGCGGTAGAATTTTGGGACAGCCTTCTTTTGGATTGGCGACATCTTGACATATCTTTCCTAAATAGGTAGTGGAGATCAGCTTTTTCAAGCCGACTCGGACCTACCCTACTCGGACGATGGACGATGGACGGTTTTTCTAAGAGGGTGGAGGGAGCGTGTACCACTACCTTTACTATCAGCCGATGGGTGTCCGACGGGCTCAATGGCTAGGGGCGTGGGCTTGTGGGCTCGAGTGGGCCGATCGGTGGAGGCTTGTCCGCAATGTCGTAGCAGTCACTTTGTGTGATGACTGATGACTGTCACGAACGATAGCTAGACCTCGACCCTGCCCCGATTCCTATCAGTTTCCCTCTCACAATAGATTTAAACCCTCTATCTCATATGCTGAATGCCGTCGTTTCTTCGAAGCGCTCACCTCTCATCTCCCACTTATCATGATGATCCTCACTGAATCGGTGATCAGCTGCCTGTTGCTTTATTATGTCTTAATCGCAACCCAAGCCCAAACACCGACGCCCACACTACCCCCGGTGTTGTCGAAGGCGTCTAAATTCGTGCGTAGACGATAGTATTATTATTGACGGTTTGTTAAACTTTACTGACCACATTCACGACACTACTGCGTTGTGTTTCGCAGACAAAAATTCCCACTTCCCGTCCAACTCCAGCACCCACTGTCTCGCAAATTACCGGTCGGATTGACGTTCCGATAATTCCTCACCGCACCCTTGTCTTGACCGTAGCTCTCCCCAAATCACAATTGGGCAGTCTTCTTACATTGTCTCGTGTTTCAGAAGATAACAACAACCCCGTGCCTGTATCACGAAGTTATGATGGTTATGAGTGGGAGAAATTGCACCCACTACTCTTGCCCCTGGAGTGTCCAACAAAAATAACATCGTTGTGTACAATTAAACTCCCCTCGTACTCTGGCACAGTTAAAATGCATTACATAATTCAGAAATACACACCTGAGACTGCGAATGAGGAAAAAAGGTTTGCTAAACTTCTTCTTCAAGGCACATACGGCCCAACCCAAGAATCCCTCGAAGGAGCAATTTCATTGGGATCTGCAGCTGCTTGGGTGGCCGATCAAATCAATACTGCGCCATCCCTTCTACGAGAACACTACCGTAAGAGAACCAATGGTTACATCAAGACTGATTTGCGTCATCACGGAACAAGAATGGCATGCGAGCCTGGGAGCAGGTGGAATAGACATGCATTCAATCGATGGCGTGATATCGGAAAGAAAATCAATGAAGTTCAAACTGGTTGGGGAACGTACTATCTTAAAGTGGACGGGATTGTACGAACTGAAGTTCAGAATCCTCCTTCTGCAATGTATGCGCTTCCTCAGACATATGTTATCTGTCGCACGGACCCGGAAAAAATATTGAACAAAATGAGCGATTTCCACTATTACTCTCCATTAGAGCGTCAGGGATCTTTTTCGGTTGCGCCTTCTTCTGCTGAATGTGCGAGTCCAACATCAAGTAAGCATCACACCATTATATTTTTTGTTCACGGTTCTATTCGAAAATGTCGATTCAACTTAATACGGATCCATTTATCCAAAACTCTTCGCCCGAAAGTTGACATGCCGAGTGTAGAATTCAGCAACCCCCACGACGCATTTGGACGAGATATCCCATCCGTCAGGCTTATCAGTCTCTCTGGAGATCAAAATGTATTTGAAGCTAAATTGCTCGGAAATGATGATGTCGACTGCACTGTTTTCCGCAAGACCTGGCCAAATTTCGCGAAAGATGATTCAACTGGTCTTTACTATATCGAAGACCGTCGTGTAGAACTGTACGACAATCGAGATGGTTTGAACACCGAGAAAACACGGATGCTCGGGGGCAGATGTCCTCAATCACCAAGAACTTTTCTCAACGAAGATACTTGTGTCCCTCGTTTCGATTGCAGCCCCCCAGTATACGAGGGATCCTTTATACTAAATGCCAAGAACTTGCGTGCTTTTTATGAGATCGATGGAAAGTATGTTTATCGTATAGAAGGTCTTCCTCTCATAGAAACACCTTCCCCCTGTGTTAATAGCTACATTCCGCATCGGTTTGTAAGGAAGCTTAAAAACGGTTGCGGAAGCAGCGGCAACACTCAATTTCCCTCCATCGTAAGCCGAATTAAGGCAGCTCTATCTGAAATGACAATCCAAGATCAGCGCAATACAAGGGTAATTGATATCGAGGGTCAAATTGACTGCAGTGATCCAAACGAAAATGCGCTTGGCGCTTCCTTCACTGCCTCGTTGGGAGATGGCTCGTCAAGCTGTTGGACTCACAGCTACTATCGAGAGTGGTCGGTATTCGTCATGAATGATTGGGTATCTCATCATCCTGGTACGACATTACTTTTCCATTGCTGAACTCAATTCGTTCGATACTAAAACCAAGGCTCTCTCAAAATAATGTATTGGTCATTCTACTAACATTTTCCTTTATCACTTCAGGAAATCCGAAGTTCTTCAGGGAGAGCGAACCTAATCCAATTGCGTTCGTTGCCGAACACGAGAATATCTCTGGTAATCTCGAAGAATCCGTATCGCTTAAGTACCCGTCGTGGGACTTCCACAAGTATAACTATCACAACAACAGATGGACGTTCGAAGATTTTCTGGTTGGTTCGTGGGGTGATAACATCCAATTCAATCAAATGACACCATCTGCCAAGTCGACGGAGATCGTAGAATTCCTTGGAGGATCTGTTGTTACAAATAGCAATGCAGTTATTGAAGTCTGTGGATCGCCCGGTGAGGTCGGAAAGTAAGTGATATCGTTGTATTACGGTGCCCAATTATTGTGTTTCCACAGTATTAAAGCCACTGTGTCCGATTTGTAAGCGACCCCTCTCTTGGACATCAATACTTACTCCAGAAATCTGGGGACGCCTTGGATGAGGATGCAAGCACTTTGGACCAAGATCACGACCGTTGGATTGCCAATCACATGGTATTCAATACAGTATCATTGCATGCACAAGATCAATTGAGACAGCGCATTGCATGGGCTTTGTCTTCTGTTTTTGTCGTCACAATGAATGACGTCGATCGAGGTGAAATAGTTGAACCCTGGGCAGTTTATTATGACATCTTTGTTCGGAACGCTTTTGGAAACTTCTTTGACATCCTAAAGGAAGTCGCATTCAACCCTCTCATGGCCGAGATGCTGACGTTCAAAGATAGCAAATCTCTCGCGTATCAGATCGAAAGAAATAATGCCCAATTGTACCCAGACGAGAATTTCGCTCGTGAGATTATGCAGGTAAGCACACCATGTATTATATCGTTTGTTGTCAAAAAGCGATCTGAATTATACTCCAATTCTTTGGCATGCGTATATTAGCTATTCTCGATAGGTCTCTACATGCTTAACCCGGACGGGACAAAGGTTATTGACAACAGCACTGGTCAGCCCGTTCCAACTTACAACAACAACGACATAATGAACTTCGCAAGGGGATTCACTAATTTTGGTCATCAAAATGATCAGAGGGATAATATTGAAGCGGAATGGTCCACTGCATGGATGCCCAACGCAATCGATCCTATGTATTTGCCAACTACGGAAGGTAGGGTAAGTCAAATATTATATTAAAATCTCCAGGTGTGCAAGATTGATGTCACTTTTGTATCGAACTTTAATGATACTTTTATTGTTTGGGGTATTGAGTAGGATGTTTTCCCGAAGCAAACTTTAAAGATCAATGGAAACATTGGCTACATCGGGGACAAGGTGCAACGCTGTGACACCCTCATTCAGACAAGGGCTTGGTTACGTGAAGGAGCAGTTTTCCATTTCAGATCCAACCCACAATCTAATATGGGGAAAAAGGAACCTGATTGGTGGGCAGATCCAGAAACGTGGTCCCTTCCATTAGTGTTGCATGATGAATCTTCTGCACTTTATGCCAAGTTGTGCAATTACAACGAAGAAACCAACCGATGCAATTTTCGCAGCACAGTTGTTTTAGATGAAGACTTGGATTGTCACGGATCGTGTACAGCTAAACAAGGGAAATGGGAGGGCATTGATATGCCTTGCGAGTGCAGTATTGACGAGCCCCGGACTTTTCTACTTGATCATTCGCCTCCGGTATGGTATGAATATGTTCGAGCTCCATGCGTTCAAATGGCGTTCCCTGAAACGGGTACTGTTCATACTGTTCGAGAAATTGGAGAAACTGGATACGGAAACAAAGCGATGTGTGCCGATTCGCGCCTCCCTGTTGCGGGCACAGTGTGTTGTGATTCAAGCGGAATGAACCCGACAAATATCTGTGTGTTTAGGGGGGAGCGGACAACTTATGCAACTGCGAATGATCGATGCTCGGCATACAAGACAGGTTGGAAGACATGTAAATGGAACACCGTTCCTGTCAACTACGATTGCGGGACAGATACGAATTACGGCCAGGGGTAAATGAACTGATGCTTCTATCCATTACCATCATAACATCATTTTAACGAATTTCTCCTTCTTTTCCATTATTTGCAAACATAGTGAATACGCCTCAGACAGTTCTCCAGGACTTCGATTTTCTTGGTCAAGCGAGCCTTGCAAGCACGGCGTTCAGATTGATGCTGAGGGCAATATAGCTATCATCAACTCAGTTGGTCAGCTTGATGTGAAGGAAAGAGTGTTGGTCGATTCTGGAACGTACTTCGGAGCAATATGGGCCACTCAAGGTCTGTACCCTACAGCAGAGAGCGGCTGTGGTGGAATCTGCACGGTTCATTTCACGACTTGTATCTGCAATGATGTTCAAGTCGAAACAACAATGGTATTCTCGAGTGTACCATCTGTAACTGACATTCTGACAAAGTTGCATATGGGAGCTCCAAGTCCAACACTTTTTGACCAAGGCACTTACCACCTCTGCACAGCAGCAAAGTGTTCAAGCCAATTTTACAAAATTTTCTCACGAAATCTTGTCGATACAGATTCTAAACTCAACTTATTATTTGATGCTGAAACCATTTTTGAGGTGTTAGCAAAGAATGAGCCTCTGTTTCTCTCTAACACAGAGTCCACAGTTCGTATAGGATCTGCCTACAGCTTCAGGAATCCACCCATGTTTAACTCCCCTGTTGATCCAACCCAGCGTGATGGCCTTTACGAGACTGAAGCAATTTTGCACCAATACGTTGATCATCCTAACACCGCACCTTTTATAGCCACAAAGCTCATAAATCTTCTAGTTTCGTCTAATCCTTCTCCTCGATACGTGAGATCTGCTGCAGATGCGTTCAGAAGTGGTACATTCGTCTCCGATGAGAAATTGTCATTTGGCTCTGGAACATATGCTGTAAGTAATAATTCTAATCTCCTGACATGGTCATATCTCATGATGCAAGTACTGATTGATGCGTTGCTGTTTTCCTGACTGACTTCTATCTTGACAGGACATGGAGGCACTGGTTGCTTCAATAATATTAGACAGAGAGGCGAGATCTTCAACGCTAGACGACGATTCAAATCATGGTCGGGCGCGTGAACCGTTGCTGAAAATACTTCATATGTCTCGATCCATGAATCTATCGACCGAATCTGGAGCTATTCGTGAAGTTGCAATGATTTATTTGAAGGAACGTGGCATCGGCCAGGAAAGTTTCAATGCACCCAGTGTATTTAGCTTTTTCTTGGGCGAATACCAGCCGGTTGGTCCAGTCCTGGCCAAGGGCCTCGTTGCTCCTGAGACACAACTCTTTGACGCTGGGAAGTTGATTAGTTTTGTGAACGGTCTGTTCTCACTGCCACTTTTTGGATTGTCCGATTGTCGAGGGTGGGAAGGATTTGGAGATTTTAGGTCCAGATTCAACATCCCCGACTATCCGGATGCTGGCGAATATGATTGTGATTATCTCAGATATAATGTTGAAGGGTCATCTCAGTTGCGATTGCGGTACAGACCGCCATCATGGGGAGGAACAACGTGAGCTGTCACTTTTTCTGTTTGCTTCCAATCGCATTTGTGAACTTAATTAACTTCACTTTGAATGCACATGAATTAAGGAACGTGAATGATGCAGAAACATCTCAAGTGATTGATGATATTGATTTGCTCCTTACTGGTGGAAGGTTAGTGCTTTGTTCTGAAATGATCACATTTTTCGTATAATATGCCGCATCACGTCTTGGTACATTATAGAGTTACCGTGGATAACAAAGCAATTCTTCAAGAGGTCTATAACGTCGCTCGTTCAGGGTCAAATCCTGATGACAATGCACTACGCACAGTTCTTCAACATTACTCAGTCCTTCCTGAATTCCAGATTACGAACAATCTCATGGATAGCAAGACGTCTAGCTCAACAGCAAGAACTGTGCCAAGTGTTGATGTACCTGAAAATCCTCCGCCTGTGACTGGATACAAAGCCATTGTGTACTTATTCCTCTCTGGTGCTATGGACTCTTACTCGGCCCTTGTGCCATTTGATTGCGACTTGAATAACCAATACATCGAAGTCCGAGGTGACGTAGCTATATCAAGTGGACTTCTTCAAGTCAATGCCAGAAGTAGCAACCAGCCCTGTGATTTATTTGGCCTCCATCCTAGTTTGAAAAATGTTCACCAACTTTACAATGAAGGAGATGCGTCCTTCATTGCAAATATTGGAGTGAGTGGAATCTAATAATTCGAAACTTTCAATCTGCTGTTTCATTAACATTTGAATTGTAATCTTAGCCTCTCATTGAACCAATGGACAAATACGAATTCGAAGCCCAGTCCAAACGTCAGCCGCCGGCTTTATTCGCTCACAACACGCAAACACAAGTGACTCAAACCGTGTTTGCACAAGACTCATCAGCTGGAGGGGTGTTGGGCCGAATTGGGGACACAATTAATAAACAGGAAGGAAAGGAGGTCTTTGATGCTTACTCAGTCAGTGGCACGCCGAAGATACTTGAAGGAGCACCTGGTGTATCAAGGCCAGCCGATGTACTCACTGCGTATGGAGTCGCCAGGTTTAATGATATAGCCAGCCAATATGAGGACAACATCGAAGCCTTAACAAAGGATATTGCGTCGTCAGTATATGGTGAAACCTTTTCAGCCAGCATGACAAATGCAATTTATAGAACACGATTGCTTGATGGAGTGATAGGCCAGCTGGCACTCACTCATGATAAGTGTTTCAATGACTTACAAACTGACATTGCAAGTCAATTTCAGCAAGTTGCTAGAGTCATCAAGTCTCGAAATGGTTTGGAGTCAAAGCGTGACGCATTTTACACCAGTCATGACGGGTATGATACTCACGATGACAATGGGCCAGCATTGACTTTACTTTTGAAAGAAATTGATGAAGCAATCGGCTGTTTTGCAATGGAGATGAAGAGCCAGGGAGTGTGGAACAATGTAACTATAATGAGTGCTGCCGAATTTGGTAGAACGCTCACCTCAAATGGTCTCGGAACAGATCATGCTTGGTGAGTAGATGCGTGGAACTTTGCGTGTATTATTTGATTGTAACATTTTGAACGGATTCGTTGATTGTTGGCATGAATCGTAGGGGAGGAAACCACTTCATAGCTGGCGGAAATGTCAAAGGTGGGCTAATTCACGGCCAGTACCCGAGTGACCTTACAGAGGAGAGCATGATCAATATCGGACGCGGTCGTTTGATCCCAACAACATCTTGGGAGGGACTGTGGAATGGCCTTGCGGAATGGTTTGGAGTCAAGAGCCAAAATATTCGCGCTGTTCTACCAAATATCGGCAACTTTCCTTCGAATGTGTTCAAAGCTTCGGATCTTTTTCAGTGAAGGAATTCTAAAGTTGTGTCGTCTTGTTCTGCCGTGCCATTGTAGAAATCGTTGTTACTGGGGATCAATTAGTGTCTGTTAACTCGAGTATTATTATCAATCAAAATCAAACCCAAATTCAGCGTCTGCAATCAATGTTCTCATGATATACTCTTTCATCTCAGCAGTTTATTCAGTAAGATCAGTTCTTTTCTTTCGCAGACATTTCCTCCCTCTGGATTTCTAGTAAACTCAGAGTTTCCTTCTTGAGCTCAGCTTTTGCCTTATTTGCCCAACTGAATTTGGGCATTATAGTTTTCTCCACCAATGTAAGTGGTGGTGACTGAGGTTTACTGTTCTCTGTGATCCCATCTAATAGGTCTGACGGTAATTCAATGTCTCCAATGTACGACAAGGTAAGGTCACAATCCACATAGTCACTATAATTCTCGGGTGAGGTGTAAGAAACTGTCTTGGCAGCAAGAGTTCGTTTCGGTATCTTTGAAAAAATGACACCCAATCCTCCATCTTCGTCATCATAAAAACCGATCCCCGTGAGATTAATTGATATTTCCTCTAACGCTGTTACCTGTGTTGGATTCAATTTTTCGGTCAGATTTTCTGCTGGCTCTGTGCTATCATCATTTTCGGACACAATTTTTTGATATTCATTCACCCGACGAATCAAGTCCTCCCTCATCTCCTTGGCATCTTTCCTCAACGCATCAATCACTGCATGGTCATCAAACACATGCTTCTTGAGGGTTTCTAATCGATTTTTGATGGTCTCAACGTTAGTTGACATGCCCAGCTTCGAAAAGACTTGAATCTCACGTTCCATTTCTGATATATCTGATTCAGCGGAGGAGATTCGGTCACGAAAATATTCAACGCACACCGCTTCGGATTGGAAATATACGCGTGCCTGTTGGAGGTAGGTGTTGAGTTTGACTGGCAGGAGGGGAGGTTCGGTTTGTTTGTCTAAATCAGAAGTAGCGTTGCAGCCGTTCATCGCCGGAGATAAGCCTGCAACATTTGAGAGAACGGAAGAAGACAAAGATGAAGAGCGTATCCATGCGATCTCCAGTTCACCCATCTTTTCGAGTGCACGCCTTAACTCTTTGTCTAATGAAACGTGATCAGCTTTAGCTTCGATGGTCGACTGAAGACTGCTAACCTCCTTGTGGGAATCGCGAAGCAATGTAGACACCTCGTTTTCCTCGAGGATGAGCTGATCGTCCTGTCGTTGCAATTCATCAAGTTCATGTCGTATGTCATCCATTCGGATCGAGATTTCTTTACGTTTTGAATTTATTGAAGATTGTCGTGAGGTCAAATTGCTTTGTACGGATGAAGTTTCGTTCGTTATGTCTCGGACCTTTTTTTCGAGTTCTCGAACTTCTTCTACATTTGAGGATATCAAGCTTTGGAAAGATTTGCCCAGTACCTTTTCGAGAAGAGCATTTTTTCCCTCGAATGATTGATAAAGACCTGTGGGATTGGGGTTTGTTCCATGTGACTTGTTTGACGATTCGATTGGTTCTTGTGCCTTGATAGGATCATCCGGTTTCTTTTTGCAACCCACGCTGATTTCAACCACTAAGCCAGTCTTACTAGCGATTTCCTTCGCATGATCACGACGACTCATGATATCTACAACCACGCTCCCTGCTGTCGAGGAGAGATTATTACTGCTACGTCTAGTTTTCATCGCCCTCGACTGCTGAGGTATGACCTGATGATTCCTTTGTCGATTCGCTGAGAGATCCGTAATTTCACTCTCCAGTTGTTTGACCAGATGTTCAGCCTGACGATTGGAAAAATCGATATTGACCTGATTGTTAGAAGCACTATAGAAGCTGCGCACACTGCTTCTATCTTTCTCGCGAAGCTGTTTCAATGTGGCAGCACGTTGCAATAGATCTAAAATCTCAGAAGAAATGGCAGTGACAAATTCTAGAGGAGTAGTCTGCTGCTGCTCGTTAGTTTCCATCAAATTCAGTTGCGCTACGCAAGACCTTCCTCTCCGCATAAATTCACCCAGAGATTTTTTAATCGAAGTGGAATGCGCAATATTGTTGTTAGATTTGGCACTGCTATGGTTGATGCTGCATGCCGGACCGAGCAAGATTGAGGTTATCAAGTTGGCACATCCAGCAATTATCGTGGAAGGGTCTATTTTTTCATTAGCGTTGGAAAACAGCAAAACGCGTTGTATAATGGTGCGTAGCGGTCCAATCGGATTAACTTGATTGTCGCTGTCGTTCATCGGTTTCGTGATTGTGACTGCAGCTGTACCCTCGTCGAATCCGGGGAATATTTCTTTGCCGTTATGATTGTTATTGGTCACCTTCATCTCTAACAAATATCGCTCGACATCCCCCCGAGATGCAGCCTTTGCGACCCATTCATTCAAGGCGAAAATAGCATCGGTGAGGTTAGGGACATCGCGTGCTACGTGGGTTAGCTTTGCGGAGAGCGGGAAGGAGCTCATAGTGCACTCCTCATTGGCAAACTTGTCTGACTGGCCATGGGATTGAGTGGTTGTTTCGTCTTTGGTGGTGGGTGCGTCAAGGATGCCTAGAGGTGGGGCAGATTTTGGGGGTTCAAAAAAAGAGACAATTCCGGAGAAGAATAGGTTGAAATCTTTTAATAAATCGGCCGGTTCTAATAGAAACCGAACCAGACCAGTCCTAAAAACTCACCCGAACCCCCCTTCAAAATATCGACGCCATCCTCAGCTCCAGCATCTTCCTCGTCCGTCTCATAATCAGAACTGTCGTATTCGCTTTCTGAATCGATCTCGCCACTCTGACCATTTGGAGACATTCGGACCATCATCCTCTCGACGGCGGCGACGTCGTCAAATCCGCCAGCGCCGCTTCCTACGGAATTCCAGAGGTTTTCTTGGGCGGTGGATATCTGGGTCGGAGTGTATCCAAGGGAGACGAGGTGCTCGACAAGGTTGGCGTTGGATTCGGATGATTGATGTTTCATTTTAATATTATAATAACAGGGATTGGTAACTCTACGTTAGCCAACAATATTATTGTCGGAGTGTATCGTATCATCATCCTCTGTAATCCTCGTCCTGCTTTGATAACGAGACCACCGCAACGTTGAGGCAAGGCAGGCTGATTAAGAATACATTACGAGATCCACTGTAGACTCGCGATCAATCAACTGAGTCGGAGTAAAGTCGGGACGCAAGAAAGTCGCGGGGCGTAAGAACATATAAGTACTTACTATAAGTAGTAACAAGTACTTAGTATATATACCGTCTAGGTCAGGGTTTAAGGCGTATAGGGGTTTAAGGCGTGTTTGTGTCGCTTTCTCGATTTACTACACATTTAGAGTAGAAGTAAATATACAGTGATG
>JALLPF010000106.1:3559-17796 GCA_036939455.1 Cyclotella distinguenda | reverse complement strand
TTATTTTTTTAAATCAGAGTATTTTAGTTATAGGTAGTTTTTGTTCATATTATTAGTATTACTTACTCTCCTACTTCACGCAAATATTGAATTCCCTCAACTCCTATACGACCCGTCAGGAGTTCGGCCGCTGTTATTTTTTCGCCCATGCTCTCTCTCCTCCATGACATCCGTCCGTAACGAGGTGGGCTACATTCTCCTGGAGGACTGCACCGTCACCATCACCGTCACCGCCTCCGCCTCATCATCATACTTATCTTTAAATAATTCATCATCTTCTAAATCATCATGGCTCCCGGTAAACCTCCAATCGTCTCCCGTCTGTCCATCCCAATCCCACCAACTCCACCTCATCCAAGACTCCCCCTCATCCTGGACCAACGCCGCCGATATTTCCCCGTTCTCCGGAAACGTGTCCGCAATGACGACGGACGGGGTGAGGAGGACAGACGCGTCTCTTTTGGTGGGGCTGGGGATGGAGGTGGATCGAGGGGCGGAGTCGACAGGACACTGCGTGGATCTGTGGCGACTCCGAATGGAAAGGCTTTGCATACTTTTGAATGGAGATGCGGAGGACGACAATGATGATAATGTCGTTGGGTCATCAATCAGAGAATCGCAGGGAATTTCAATGAGAGCGTCGCTGCTAGTCACATTTTCACTTCCATTGTCATTGTCATTGTCAGCCGGAGAAATCTCTGCGCCGGGCATGGGCATTGGTAGACTCCGACCAAAGCCACTATCTCCGGCACTTCAACTTGTCAGCTCCATCATTCGTTGTGATTGGGAGAATCTCTCAACGAGAATGGATTGGCTCGAGAAAGAGACGTTGAATCGTTCCGCTTCGCACTGGAAAAATCAGGAACCAAGTGTATCATTCTTTCCTGATTCCTTGGACATGCAACAATTGTACAATCGGATCGAAGGTTCGGCAAGGCACATTTCTTTCGATTATGAAGCGGTCGAGAGGAAACGATGCAACAACTTGCCAGAGTTCTTGGCCTTACCGCGGGATGTGTTTGTCACTTTCATCGCACCCTTTTTACGTGCAAAGAGTCTCTACTCTCTACGTAGCACCAATCGTAGACTTTTCGCGACAATGAAAGCCGTCGTTCCAGGACTCCGTTTAAAACTATTTCAGCATCAGGTGGCGAGTCTCGAATGGATGGGGTTGCGTGAACGACGTCTCGTGAATGAGGTTGATGTGATGGATGGTCAAGATGAGGGATGTTGTTGGGAAGAGAGGTGCGGCGGCGATATCCACCGTGCTGTTACGGGAGGAAGGACGGTTCTCCTGCGATCAAGAGACAGAAGTACGGGTCATGACAAGGGAATACGCTTCGATGCTAAATATGGCCATGTCATGTTATCAGAAAGAGATGGTCGAGGGTCCATGCGGTGTGCTCGAGGCGGCCTCCTCTGTGACGATCCCGGACTTGGCAAGACAATCACGGTCCTCTCACTTTTACTTCAAACATTCGGATTGAGCACCGACTCAGAGGATACTGTTGACAATCTCGACGACGATGGTCTATTTCATAAGTATTGGTCGTCGGACTTTCTGACTGACCATATCCGTCGGCCGGCAATTAAAGAACTCTTGTCTCGTCTCGTCAAATGCGATGACTCCGCAAAGTATTTCGTTACGCCGATTGACTCGAAATTCATGAAGCGTTTCCCCGATTACTTGGACGTTATTTCGGAACCGATATCATTAATGGACATACGCAAGAAATACGATACTTTCCCCTGCAAAGATTTCCGAACATTTGAGGCGGCGATACGGCTTTGCTTTAATAATGCAATGAAGTACAATCCTTCGTCCGACGATTTGTACAAGGCCGCCAAGAGACTGCTCAGGAGTTTTGACGGATTGCTCGCCGAATTTAAATCCCACCAGATCGCGGCCGGCCTCCGATCAATATCGCGCATGGCGAAGGATTCAAGTGCAGCATCATTGTTTCACCTGTTTGAAGAGAGAAAGGAAAGGGAATTGCATGACACCATGGTCAGTAGCAGGTCCACACTACTTGTCGTTCCAAAACCTCTCCTGGGCCATTGGCTCGAACAAATCATCATGCATGTCAACTTCAACTACTTGGTGGAAGCTGATGACACCGGCACTGTATCACCATTGATTTACTATCATTCATCGAAAAAGAAGTCCAACTCCGAATTTTTTGGTCCCATTGTGTCAACCGATCTCGACACCATAACTCGTACACTTGTATTCATTGACGACGGCTCGAGGGAACTCCCTTCACCGGACGTAATTGCGAGTTTCCCCATTGTTATATGCTCGCACAACCGTTTCATATCCGAACATCGATCGGGATCAGTCGAGGGGGAACTGAGAGCATCAAAGAGGAGAAGAATCGAGGGGGATCGATGCCAGGGAGACGAGGGTGATGGGGACATCCCAAAGGCCAGCCCATTACTGAAAGTCCAGTGGGTGCGCATTGTGGTCGACGAAGGTCACACGATGGGGAGACAAGTCAACTCCCTCATACAGTTCACGAGTTGGATTTCTGCACAGCGCCGTTGGGCCATGACCGGGACACCCACACAAGCAATTGCTTCCGCTGCGGATAGAGCGGTCAAGAACCTGTTTTACCTCGCCAATTTCCTGCGGCATGATTTTTTCGCACAGAATCGGGGGCGGGAGAAGGAGTGGAACGAATTGATTTCGCGAGGATGGAGAGAAGGCTCCATGTCGACGTTTTTCCGTCTTCGGCATCTGGTCTCATACATCATGGTGAGACACACCAAGGAGGATATCTTGACGATTCCTCGTCCTAAATATTCGTTGGAGCTCATTCCATTGAGCCGTTCGGAGACGGCGACGTACAATACTATCGCCGCTGCAATACGCAGCAACATAATTCTAACCACAATGGAGGGGAAGACGAGTGGGTGGCAGGATTCACTTTTGAACCAACATCAGGCACAACATTCTTCGAAAGCATTGAATAACCTTCGGGTGGCGTGCTGCGGTTCCGTCGGAATGTTGCCAAACGTTACGACCAAGACCTGGAATGAAACACTGGATATGTTGCGTCACATCTATCACCTAGAGGAGGCAAAGGTGAAGGTTGTCAATGACTTTATCAACCGGTGCGCAACTGGAGAGCTCTCGAGTTGTTTCTCTTGCGGCATACAATTGCAGTCTCTATTTGTCATACCATGCGGATGCCTTGTTTGCACGGAGTGCATCGATAACAAGACAGTGGTATGCCCCGCGTGTGCCGAAGGCTTTGACGTTGACGAGTTTCAGCGTGTGCAACCCGGATTTGATTTTCTTTGGAATGATCTGATCGAGGAGGAGAAACTGGAGCGAGAGCGGCAACAATCGTTAAAGAGGGCACTGCGGACCAACCGTGGAGATGAGCAGGAGGTGGATGATGACGGACATCCCATAGAGACTTTCGCAAAGAAGCACAAAGGAAAATGTTGCCGTTACTCCCGCAAGCATCAGGATGGAAGATGTACTATTTGTCATGAGGTACACTTTGACTGCAATTTTATGAACGATGAACGACGGTGTCAAATGTGCTTCAAGTTCGCTGAAGAATGTCCGGAGCATGCCTCAAAGGCCTCTTATTTTATCCAGAAGCTCCTCCATCTTCGGGACAAGGATCTTAGGAGTGATACAGACCCCACAGCTGCAAGAGTTTATATAAGACAAGGAATTGGTGGCAGCAATGCGACGCGCCGGCCGCTGAAAGCTTTGGTGTTCTCTCAATTTCGTCTAACCTATGAATACTTTGGCGATCGGCTTATTCGTCGATTCGGGGTGAGTGCAAATGTTTCAAAGAACAAAAAATTATCATATCTCTTTTCAAGTCTCTCCCGTTTTCCAGGGTGCTTGTGTAGCTGACTTTTCATACACCGCGTCTAGGATAGAAGAGCTTGTCAAATTTTCCCGCGATCCTCGGTGCTTCGTCTTGCTTCTAAGTATTCAAGGTAGCGTTGGACTCGATTTATCCTTCGTTACCCATATTTTCTTTCTCGATTCATTATACGATAAATCGCTGGAAAACCAAGTGGTGGCACGAGCATATCGAATGGGCTCCACCGGAGCTGTTTCGGTCGAGCAACTGATTGCGAAGGACAGCGTGGAGGTGACTATAAACCGCATGAACTCAGTCGGACATGACGCTGCCTCGCAGTTGGAGGAGAGTTCGAACGATACCTTGGTGAACAAGGTGAAGCACGCGAAGGTCAAAACTTTGCTTCTGTCTGTCAGGCTCATTCGATCGGCCGATCCCAAGAAGAAGTTGACGGAGAACAAGACCGCACAATTAGGCGATGATGCCAGCGCAAAGCTTTTGGCAAGGCCACCTCGTGTTAGATTCGCTGACTAGAGTGGTACACGAACAGAGAAGCGAGGTTAGAATTAATCCAAGTAATTTCTCCTGACCCTGGTGTTGTTTGACGTGGTTGAGACCTGGACCCATCGCAAAAGTGAGTTGCAATGCTTGTTACGAATTCAAGTCATTTATGTATTACTTATACCTTCTTTTCCTTTCTCTAATTCCCTGATGCTGACATCGAATACAATAGCTAGAGTGCATTTTTTTTTAAATTGACATTTGGAACGATTTGAAATCGTCCCTTTCAAATACTAATTAGACGGCAATATCGCCACTTGGGAGATAGTTCGAGTTAGGAAAAGATGCCCCTATCAGGAACCTACAGTTGGACAGAGACCGAGAATCACGTCGAAATTCTTATCCCACTCAAGCGAGTTTCGCCTAAGAAAGTTGATGTGTTCACTGCATCTACAATTCTAAAAGTGTCTTACGTGCCCTATTTGGTTGATCTCAATCTCTTTGCAGAAATCGACAACGGAAAGAGTCGAGCAATACTGGAAGGGGGGACACTCAAGATTCGACTGGAGAAGAAGGAAGGTCATCGTGAACTGTGGGGACAATTATGCTTTGAAGGAACCGACGATGAAGTAAAGCTGCGCCGCCAAAAAGCGCTCGACGAACGAAAAAATGAGGTTCAGCAGCACATTGAAAATGTTGCCACAAAAAAGGTTCAAGAGGAACGAATGGTATTCCGCCAGCATATGGCTCTCGAACAAAAGGAGCTGCAGCGGATGGATGATATTAAGCGGCAGGAGAAACTACGTGCGGAGAAGGCGGTGCACGACACGTTCTCCGGATTGCGAGGTCAACGCTCGTCACCCGAGCGGGACACGAACGATTCGATGCCAATTTCAAACTCCCCACAGGATATGTCGGTCTCGCGTGTTCGAGTGAAGGAAGCCGGTCGTAGCACCGTCAAAGACGAGGAAAACTGCAACGTGGTGATTGGATCCGACTTGCCTCCTCCCAGGCCGATGATTCGTACAACATTCCGACACACACCCAGAGTTTTCAAGACTCCCAGCAGGGAGTCTACCGCCAAACAGGAACAAGAGTTCATCATGAAGAAAAGATCCCAATTGAAACAAAACGCGTTACTCAACGCCGACAACATTGGCGACGTCGATCCGGCATGGTTGAGGGCAAAGGGCGACGAATTCCGAAACGCCGGTGATTTCAGGTCCGCAATCAACGCCTACTCCGATGCCCTCGAGGCGGATGCCACCATGCTTGACGTCCTGAGCGGCCGAGCCGCGTGTTATCTCCGGCTACGCGAGTCATCGCGGTGTATCGAGGACTGCACCCGATTGTTGGAACTGTCACGCCACCGTGCATGCGGGAACCGATTCGAAAAGGAGACTCGGGTCCGGCTTGGCATGTCGCTGTGTCTCGACGGGGAGTATGTCGAGGGAATGCGATGGTTCGAGGAAGCTCGAGAGTTGGAGACCGATTCGGCGGTGGAGGAGTGCATCGCCTACCTGGAGGTGTTGATGAGGGCGAATGCCTCCAAGGTGGAGGGGGATCGACTGTTTGCCGAGGGAGAGTTTGGCGAGGCGTACGAGCGGTATACGGAGGCGATTGAGATTGATCCGGAGTATGTCAATGCCGTCATTAATCGCACCGCTTGCACCCTGGCCATGAGAAACGCACCCGATTGTATTGAGGAGTGTACGAGGGCACTGCGGATGATGGAGGGGGGGCGCGCGAATGTACTGGCGAGGTTGTTGTCTCCCGATTTGAGGGGGAGACGGAGGTGGATTGCGACCTTGCTGTACAGGCGGGCTGCGGCGAGGAGGATGAATGGGAATGATGATGTCGAGTCATTGGCTGATTTGGAGGAGGCGTTTAAAATCGCGCGACGTGAGGATGGGGTTGATGTTGATGCGTTGGAAGGTGAGATTGCTTCTCTGAGAGTGGGAGTAGGTTCAATTGGCGTTGGTATGGATCGTCCGAGGCCGTTCGGTACTGTGTAATAATCACACCTTGTGGTTGTACACCTTGACATCACACAATGCGAAACATGATGTAAGGAAGCATTCATGATACTGCGTAAGGATTACACCTTGTAGTCATAAAAAAGCTCTAAGGAAGCATTCATGAGGATAATATGAATTAAACATAACATAGCATATTATTCCCGACCCCACCATCTACTCAATGGCACAGTTTTTCAAGATACTCAATGCAATCCTCTCCCTACACTGATTGACGTGTTTTTGACTGAACAGCAACGGGCAATCCTGGGAAATGAAATCGCTAAACATGCAGGTAAACACCCCACAGTCGTATCCTAATGAGAGGTGGGAAAGATGGGGTTAAAACAAAGTGTCGGGTGAGCAGCGACAAGGATCTCGTGAATCATACTCACCGTTCATCTGCCGCGGCGTATCATCGGTGCATCCCACCAACCTCCACCCTGAGACGTCCATCTCACCTCCCTTCTTGGCCTTCCACTCATCCTTAATGTACTGAAACAACCCCTCCAATTTACTCCCATCCGTCCCACCAAGGGAATCGTAGTACTGTATCTTCTTTTCTTCCATGAAAATGACGGCCGAGGTCCAATGAACATTATCGAGGTTAACGGGACAAATAATATACTTGAGGTTAAAGATATCTCCCCCCGGCACCTTCTTCGACCACCGTTTGACATTTTTATAGGCATACCTCCCCCTCAACGATGGATCGAAATTCTTATCATCGAACATGGTCTGAACAAAGTACGAATTGAAGAAGTGACTCCTCCTCCGTCCGGGCTGCGCGGCGCACATCTTCTCATCACGTTTCGCCAAACAATTTTTAAGGAAGTAGTTGATGATCTCATCGTTGAGCCACTGACCTGGGAGGAGTCTGTGGAGGGAGGAGCGTTGGACCGAGTCTGCGTCATGGGAGGCTAGAATGTCGGAATCGGGTCCGATGGAATGGAGTGCCTTTCGAACTATGGATTGTTCGTCGGGGGTAAGGGGTCGGAGGAGGGAGGAGGCTCTTTGGGTTGCTTGGAGCTTCTGTCGGGCGATTTCAAAGTCGGATAGGAGTTGATCGGTTTTGAGTGTGAGCGATTCTTCGATGTGGTGGATTCGTGAGGTGAGTTTGTTGAGGTCCGTGTCGGATAGTTTGAGGAGGGTGGAGTGATGGGGGCGGTTGAAGATTTGATTCCACTTGGACGGTCCGACCTTGTTCTCAATAACAGTTCTATAATCTGCCAGTGAGAGATGCGGTTTAGTCTGTTTTTTCGTTGTTGTCTTTCTGTCCGACCTTGTGGCAGAGTATTTAGTGGATCTGGCGATGGCCTTGACGGCCTTGCGATCTATTGTGGTTGGATGTCTCCGTGTGATTGGTGGCAATGTTGCTATCTCACGACCAGGAGCGCTTGGAGGGTCCTCAATGGTGTCCTCTTCATCCGAAGTCACTACTTTGGGTAGGAGCAGATCGTCCGAGTTGGCCATTCGATCCCAAATAAAAATGTCCGAAAGCCAGTCTTCGCACTCAGTTTGGGAATACATCAATTTGAAATTATGACCCGTCTCGATAACAACTCGATCCAGCAGTTTTTCGAAATATTCCTTTCGATATTGATTCGATTCTTCGCTGTTAATTGCGTCCTGCGAATGCAACGACAATGATTCTAATCCCTGAAGCAGTCCAAGGTTATTGACGAAGGAATCCATAACTGCTTCATGCCTTTTCAAAATCATTGCCAAATTAGCCCGTGAAATTGGAAGCTCCTCTTGAATCACCGTTCGAATGGCCATCAGCGTCTCGTTGGAAATGACCAACTTGTCGCCGGTTTTCGACCTCATGCTGGCCAACTCGACGTCTCCCCTGGGACTCCTCATGATGTGGTCGGAGTAGTAAGTCGCAATGGTGGAATGACGACGTGTCGTAGCAGAGCTCCATTTGATGTCTCCTGAGGGTTGATGGGAGAGGAGTCGACGAGAGGACCATTTGCGGGGTGGAGTTTTGGGGGGGAGTGAGGAAAGGAGGGCTTTACGCCGTTGGCTTTGATGGGAGGTGGTCAACATGGCGATGAAGAAAATTTGTCGGGTGTGTTCAATTGACGATGATGATGATAATAATAACGATACTATTATAATTACAATGTTGAGGTATTTTTATGGATTATTCGAGGGTCGAGGGTCGAGGTTTGGATTGCCGTCCAACGTAGGAGAGAATTCCGCTGGAATCGTTGACGTTTTTATCCTTTTTTATCGTTGGTGAAATAATTAGAATTTGCTGACGTCGTTTCGTACTTATAGTCAGTTGTTTCTCTTTACTTTTCTACAACCAGACTATCCTACCCTACCACTCATGGGCCCGAGGGAATCCTGTCAGGCAATACATAATATTGTCGTACCGACCTCTCAACTTATCTATGTTTACCTATTTACTCTAAACAGATCGAATTCAATACTCGTAGTTCAAAAACATAAGCCTCACAGGACGACGATGTTCATCCTGAGAAATTTTGTGAAAAAGTATGCCAAACGGTTGATTGTCGAGTGCTCCTTAGCTCACAAACCACCAAGCCATCATCACCATGTTGTGATAATCCTACCAGAACATATCCAATTTCTTCAAGCAAGCACAAACATGATTGTTTTTATTGAAAATTCCATTGGCATTGATTATTGTTGCACAATGGTATACTATGAACATTCATCCTCTATCCTCACATTCCACTGATGCAGGATCCTGGTGGAGAATATGTCAAGATCTTGCATATTGTGAGACTATCATGCAACTCATTTGTGTTCTCAGTTCTCAGTGTATGAGGTATGGCAATGTAGTTAGGGGAGATAATAATCCTTGACAGAGGGGATCAGTGATCCTTGATATGAGATGTGGCTTGTTTCATTACATATTACGTTTTTGACAAGCCTGTCACCAATAATCATCCAGTGGTTATTATGTTGTGATAAGTACTTACTTACTTAGTAAACTACCTACTTATACCTATTTATACGGTTTGTTGATGATGTGGTTGACTGTTGTCAGTTTTGACTGTGATTCTCAGATTCAGAACACCATGACTCCACTCCAATACATGGTGTTCCGACAGAAGATGTGACACGATGAAAATCTATGAAAACAATATCCAATGAAAGATAGCAGCAAAGAGGTATCTTTTGGTGCAGTTTAGGAATAATACAAAATTGATCGGTGTCGTTCCGAGAAGGTATCTTTTGCCCTTGCGCGTCCGACACCCAAACTTACCTTCACGTTTGAAATAATCAACCGGACAAAGATAACTAAAACGCTAACGAGTTTTGAAATAGATTAGATTGCTATTACAGGTAAGCTCCTCTCCTCAAAAGAATGGTTTCAATTTAACATTTTTTATCAGGACCAGACGCTACGTGCGCAGCCGCCTGCATCCTGCATTCTTCGCTAGAGATAGTGAGAGAACGATTATAAAACTGTCCACTGCGGGCGTCCATTCGAACCATCGCAGGCCGAGATAGCAACGATGCCGCCGCGGCGATCTGTTCGTCGTCAGATTTCTGGCGCTGGATTTAAAAAGGGTGACATTGTCGAGGTACGTTTCACTTCGCGTTGTTGGTTGTTGGTTGTTGGATTGTGCATCACGATTACCTTGCTTTGAATGTGAACAATCAATGAATGGAGTTGATTAGTCCTTGGCAAATCTCTTCAGAACTTCGATTCGTTGAACCGCTGCAATTGGATCCCTTCGAATCCCATCGAAGAAGTAAATCGTCTCGTTCGATTCGATGTATAAGTAATAAAGTACATTATTACATATATTTGAAATCTCCAACTCACTTCTCACTTCTCACTCCATCATGGCCCAACACGCCACCAACCCAGTTCAACCTGAACGGCTCCACAGTAAAAGGCAAACTCCTCAAAAAGTCCCCGGGCGGCACTCCCTCCACTCCTCTCTGGATCGTCGCCCCCTCCGACCGCCGCCGCAAAAACGAACAGGTACCCGAAAAAGCCCTCTCCAAAGTCACGGACGACGACGCTCCTCCCACCAGGATCAAACGATCCGTCCGCTCACCGAGGGATACCGCCTCGAGCAACAGCGACGAGAGCGACGGGCCGGATACCCATCGAGGGAGGAGAACTTCGCAACGTGCCGGATCCTCCTCTGAGGAGAACTCGCACGGCGTGGATAAGAAGCGCAAGAGCGATGAATCCGGCGGTTCGAATAATGAGAAGGTTGGGTCGAGACGGGTCACGTTTCGGGTTGGAACGGGGTTGAAGGAGGGGTTTCGAAGGGAGACCCCGAGGGCCACGTCGCAGATTGGGACACGATCGAAGAGTACCGAGGATAATGGTAGGATCGAGGTTCCTCCTCCTCCGAAGAAGAATGGACTCAAGCCCGCGGGAGGTGGCGGGAATGGCAAGATTGTGAAGAAGGATGGGAATCAGTGCAAGGTCGTCGAAATGTTGACGGGTACTTTGTATTTGTATCGGGGTGAGAGACGAAGGGCGGAGTTTGTGAGGTTTAAATATTAGTGATTCGGCGTAGCGTGGGCGGGTGGATTGGGTTTGGGGTTGACATTTGCCATCCTTGACGAGTAATATGGAGATGAGATATTGGATACTCACCATTTACATGTTGCTATTGGAGGTGGAGGAGTAGCTAATTCTGTAGATGCGGTAGGACCAGACGTCTGCAGTTGATAACAAAGTATTGATGACTCTGCTATTCAAGAATCATGGAAACATCATGACTTTGGCGCAGTTCTCCATTGTTTATATTAATAGCAATGGTTGATATCAATTTCATCTAAACTTTATTATCGTAGCTCCTTTCTCTTGAGCTGGGCAAAGTCTGCAGTTGAAATCTACTATTCTAAAACCATGGAAACAATGGTCGAAGTTAGTTACATCTACACGTCATTATCGTAACTTCTGTCTCTTGAGCTGTGCGACGTCTGCAGATGAAAAATGCTATTTTAGAATCATGGAAACATTATTACTTTGGCGCATTTCTCCATTGTTTATATTAATAGCAATGGTTGATACTAATTACATCTAAACAATTATCGTAGCTCCTTTCTCTTGAGCTGTGCAAAATCTGCAGTTGAAATCTACTATTCTAAAATCATGAAACAATGGTCGAAGTTAGTTACATCTACACGTCATTATCGTAACTTCTGTCTCTTGAGCTGTGCGACGTCTGCAGATGAAAAATGCTATTTTAGAATCATGGAAACATTATGCTCCTATGTCTCTTGAGCTGTGCAAAATCTGCAGTTGAAATCTACTATTCTAAAACCATGGAAACAATGGTCGAAGTTAGTTACATCTACACGTCATTATCGTAACTTCTGTCTCTTGAGCTGTGCGACGTCTGCAGTTGATAACAATGTGTTGATGACTCGGTTATTCAAGAATCATGTAAACATCATGACTTAGCTCTCCATTGTTTATCTAATAGCAATGGTCGATAATAGTTAGAAGTACATCAACACATTAGTATCGTAATTACTTTTTCTTGAGCTCGCGACGTCTGCAGTAGAAATCAGCCATTCTAGAATCATGGAAACATCAGTACTCTTGCACAGTTCTGGATTGTTTATAAGAATAGCAATGGTCGATAATAGCCGTGGAAACATCATGCTTTGGCACAGTTCTCGATTGTTTACAACAATTGCAATGGTCTATATTAATTACATCTACACGTCGTTATCTATTACTTTGGCGCATTCCTTCATTGTTTACAAGTATGGCAATGGATTAATATTAACTTCTGAATCATGAGCTGTGGGTCGTCTGCAGTTGAAATCTGCTATTCAAGAATCACGGAAACACCATGACTCTGGCGCGTTCTCAATTGTTTATAAGATCATCAATGGTCGATACTAATTACATCTATACTTTATGATATTTTGTAGCTGTTTTCTCTTGAGTTATGCAATTTGAATTTGATCCATTCGATTACGGTGTATCTCGAACAATGCAGCCCGCATGGAGCGGTCGATGTTAATACCATCCATCATCATCATTGCAGCATCCTTCGTTAAGTTATGCAAATCCAGCCATTCGAATCCGCCACGTCCGTGTCTCGATCAGCGCAAACAATCATTCATGACACTTTTCACTGTCACCTTCCGCGCATCCATCCATCGTCACGCACTCAATCTAAGGCTGGTAAATTTTGATAAAGCGACATTCAACCCCACACGAAGGACACGTCGTACACAACAAGCTGCACCTCCTGCAACAAGATTGGTGTCCACACGGCGTGGCGACGCAATCGATCGGATCGGCATTGCAAACGACGCACTGTTGTAAACACACGAGATTATGATCATGGCAAATCAGCCTACACGGTGAGATGATGGATCCACGGGTGAATTACAAAATCATGGGAATGACGCACCGGTTCCGGGGCCGTCGTGGATACGGAATTGTCATCCCCATCCTCTGCGATCGGATCGGCATTGTCGTCCTCGGTTGATTTGGAATCGTACATTGCGGCCATGGTGTACACTCTGCCCCTGGGAACGGGTTGTATGTCCCGGGGCACCAGGACTTTATCCCTGACGGGGGAGCACACCAAACGAGGAATCGGTGTTTCGACCCTCCCGTGACCAGGTGGATTCACCGTATTCTTGGTCGTCTCCCGAAGGACACCGAGTTCCTTCCTCATCCCCATCTTGCTCCCCGGTCCAACGACCGTACCCAATCGCTCTCCAGACCGCATACCCCCATTCCAATTCTCATCCCCCTCCTCCGGAAATTCACGAATGAGAGCCTCCACCGCACCCAATACCAACCCCAAGTCCTTCACCGCGTACACCGAAACGTACTTCTCCACCACCAAATATCTCAGAATACCGGAGTGTCGAACGGTCATGGCAAGGTCCATGACCGATCGTCCCTTGGAGGTGGACAGGGTGGGCAGAATATCGGGTTGTTTGTCCTTGGTGGCGGTGGGAAGAACGTGAATGGGGCAGCATTGCACATCGACGAGCCATCGGAGTAGTTGTTCCGATTGGCCGAGTATGGCGCAGTGAATGGGGAACCTGACGCCGGGTGGGTGAGGTGAATGGAATTCGGGGTTCGTTCGAAAGGAGGATGGACTTGACTTACATGATTTCCTTGTCGTCCTTGACGACGAAGGGACACCTCGGATTGACGTTTCCGGTGAGGTAGACCTCGACGGCATCATCGTACCGTCCGTTCAACAGGGCGTGTCGAAATCGTTTCGCCATGGCATCGCATCCCGAGCATACCCGTACCGCCTTTCTCATGGAGGACCTGACGTAGGTATCGGGTAGCATTTTGAGATTCCAGCGGGTGGAGCATCCGTGGTTGGAACAGAGGACGATGCCGCAATTGCGACAGTGTTTGGGTCGACGGAGGAGGGAGAAGGGGGTGTCGCAGATCATGCAGGAGGGGATTTGGAGGGGGTGGAGGAGGGGAGGGGAGTGGGCGTAGGCGGAGGCGCGTGCGGCTTTTTCGGAGTGGAAGGAGAAGGCCATGAGATTGCTGGGAGTGTTTGGGCGGACGGAGTTGTTGTTTTCTGCGGTATCGCTTGGATGGGTGCGAATGGTGACGATCCAGAGGTCAGTGGCAGGATTGTGATGGATGGTGGGTGGAATAAGTGTTCTGGGATAGATCTTGTGATTTCCAAACATTTTGCAAGGAGGTATTGGTATTGTTGTGGTGGGCGTTTTTGTTGGAGTTGTTCGTTGAACCTTTGTCATTTTCTTTCCACGAAATAAGTCGGAGGGCAGGTTGAATGAGTTTATGAGGAAGGAGCTCTTATTGTGATTGTTGCTGTTACTACTGTTGCTGTTGTTGTTACTGCTGTTGTTGTTACTGCTGTTGTTGTTACTGCTGTTGTTGTTACTGCTGTTGTTGTTACTGCTGTTGTTGTTACTGCTG
>JALLPF010000105.1:0-17296 GCA_036939455.1 Cyclotella distinguenda | reverse complement strand
ATGAAAAAATATCTATACCTATATATTTCGGTACTTTTTATATTCAACCCCTTTAGGTTTCATCACAGTTTTTTAAAGGTAATAATTAGCGAAACAAAAATTGAGAGATCCCTCAACTCCATTATCATGACGAATCCGCGAGATGTTTAATAAATTGATATCCTTTTTGAAAGATGAATATAGGTTAAAAAATTTGAATTTACATCACATGAATCATGAACCATGAACCAGCACCCATGCAACCATGAAAAATGTCGCGACAATCTTTCTCGCGTCCCTCTCAATCTTTAATCTTTACCCATTCTCATCCAACAAAGGCCGTCGTCACGACGAGTAAAGGAGATGGTTAACATCCTAGTCTTCCAATTCTTAGGCAGTGCCCTAATCGTAATGACTGCATGCCTAATCCCAAAAGTCCCAATTGGTGTCACTGAAGCCTTTTCATCGTTACCATTGATACAACATGCACACCATCATGGACACCACGTGAACCGTCTAAACGCAAATGTTGACATATCGTGCTCGAGACGGGGTTTCATCGAAATATGTTCGATATCTCTAGCCGTATTTACCGCAGCTCCGTCTCCGTCATCGGCGAGAAATGACCAATCCCAAGTCGGCTCTCGTCCTGCCACGTCGCTACCACTCACAGAGTTCGAATCCCATTCCACGGAGATATCCCAACCACGATCCACCACAGCCTTTCAAGAAAGCATATCGGGCTTCCTCTCCGGGACGGCAGTCGCTGCAATCAAAACCCTCGTCAAATATCCCCTCGACACTGCCACGGTCCGCCTACAAATGCCCGAAACAAACTACACAATCCAAAACCTCCCCGAACTCTTCGACTCGAGTCTGCAGGGAATCACCGCCCCGCTCCTATTCAACATCCCCGCCGGTGCCATTTTCTTCGCTGTCAAGGATGCCTCGAAAGCGGCATTGAACGATCGGAGTCCTGGAGTCCCGCGATGGATCGTGACGAGCATTGCGGTGGCTGCGGCGTTGCCTCCGTATTGGCTCGTACGGAATCCGAGTGAGGTGATCAAGACTCGTTTGCAGGTGGGTGCCCCGGGGTATACCGAGGGGATGACCATGGTGGAGGCATTTCGAGTTGCTCTTTCTCGGACGAATGGTACCGATTCGCTGTATCGAGGATACAACGAGAATATTTTGTATGGGTTTCCCGCGGATGTTATTAAATTTGTGGTCTATGATTATTTGGCGGGAGGGAGGAAGACCCTGTCTCCCGTGGATGGGGCGGTGTTTGGTGCTGTATCGACGGGCGTTGCGCAGGGGCTCACGACTCCGTTGGATGTACTTCGAAATCGTATCATGGCGAATACTGAAGAAAATGATAATAAGGGTTACGTCGAACGATTGACCGAGGTTGTGAGAGAGGAAGGAGCTCAGGCATTATTTGCCGGGACTTATCCTAGAATTGCCAAGGCCATGTTGTCGGGAGCCCTTCAATTTGCTGCTTATGAGGAAACGAAACAATACATTACACAATTCTTCACACAAAGATAACGTAGACATTGTTATTCCGTCGATTTTGTGAGTCAACAACAGTTCCACAAATCCTTGTTTCAACTCTTCTAGACAGTTTAATGCGTGCCGACAATGATGTTTCCCCTCATTGAGGTAAAAGTCCGAAGACACAAAAAGCCCATACTAGAGAATCTATCAATCAAATCAATTGAATACTTAGGCGAGGTCCGTGAAAGAAGTGTGCGACCTCATGCCTTTGCCAGGTCTGAAAGTCCCATCTCCACCCTTTTTGGGTCCGGTTTTAAACGTGGCCAATGCCGGATTGCTTGCCGAAACAAGTTCATCAAAAGATAACTTCTCCCTCATGCNAAAGTCCCATCTCCACCCTTTTTGGGTCCGGTTTTAAACGTGGCAAGTGCTGGATTGCTGGCAGAGACTAGTTCATCAAAAGATAACTTCTCCCTCATGCCTTTGCCAGGTCTGAAAGTCCCATCTCCACCCTTTTTGGGTCCGGTTTTAAACGTGGCAAGTGCTGGATTACTCGCCGCAAACGCGGGATCGCACGCTGTGAAAATCACCCCGCCGACGATTTTGGCGATAGATCGTCGATCGAATGTAGCGGAGAGAGAAGTGGATGGATGCTGGGTTGGGGTGGGAGTGAAGCCGGAAGCTGGGGCGGTTAAGAGGAAGGCGAGTGTGGTGGCCTTCATCATTAGCGGATGTTGAACGACGTTGGTGAAGTCGAATAATGCTGCAGGTTGAAGTGAATCAAAGGGAGATCGACGGGACTCCAATCTCGGGAAATATCAAAACGATCTGGCCGTTGTCCGCAAAGTCTACGCCTCCGGCGTCCGCACGTGTCTACGATACATCCCAATTCTACCTAACTATAAGTACTTTACCTAATATAAGTACTACTATTATACTAGCATCATTATTATTTAAGTATTATTTATATCCTGTCATTTTATTTTTTACGCACAAGAAATTAAGTTGTTCTATGAGTACTTATTTTAAGTACTTATACTTCTTATGAAGTCTTCATCGAAGTAGCAAAACCTCACCATGACTCGAACCATCTTAATCGGCAAAGGACGCCGAATCACCCTCGAAGAACTCCGATCGGCCTGCTTCGACACTGATGTGAAATTGGAATTCGTCCAGATCAACCCGCCCGAAAAATCCGTCGACACATCCCCGTCTCGACTCGTGTTTTCGTCGTCGGCCCTGTTATCTTCCCAAGCGACCAAGGCGGCCCTCATCCTCCTCTCGTTGACGCTCTCTCAGGGACGGATCTCGAATGATTATGAGGAGGTGGTCGGGAGGCTGGTCGATTTAGTTAATGGGATTAGTGATGATGAATTTCGAATGCCGATGGATCCGAGGTTGTTTGTTGAGGGTCTCGTTTCGTTGATCGGGACTGCGCCGAGTGTGTTGCTGGAGAATGGCGTTGAGAGGCCTTTTTTGGCGAGACTAATCTCCTTGGCTAGGATTGCGTTGAGTCTTTCAAATGGTGAGCTTGATCTGGAATATACTGTTTGTCATGTATAGATACTTTTTGGATGTACCCTTCATAACATTCGTTCTTCTTTTAATCATCTCGATCGGTCCATCATCCTATCCATATTCTCGTGATCATGTGACATAATTTTAAGCCCGCTCTCTCTCCTCGAAAAGTGTGTCGGACGCGATTGCCTCTCTCTCTTTTGAAAGACTTTCTAATCGTAACGATACCAGCTCGACCATGTCGATGGATTCATTCTCTTCTATCGTTTTTGATGAACTACGTCCTCACCGAGGATGCATTGAAAGTGCTGCTGTCATGAGGGCATGTTTGCAGGGAAGTACTGTTCGAGGAGTAGGAAGTTGTCAGAATGGATCAACTGAAAATAATAACGGCATAGCAACACAACTAGACAAACTGGCAGCCAAGTATACCATGACGACGCCTCAATATCATGGCCCAGCTCGTGAAGCCATTCTTGCTACATGCAAAACTATCGAATTAGAATTGAATTGCTCTGAGTCATTTTCGATGTCCAGCGGAGATTGTGGGGGCGAGGCATACTGGGATGATACTGTAGCAGTCTTGGCCGTCCAATCTGCTACAAATGGCGTGGACGCACTTCTCACTGGATCGATGATGCGTGCAGGTTTGGGTGGTGATTTGTCACTTAGAACTAGATGTTCGGATTCATTGTGCGATGCTGCATCAGGGTTAGAAACAGCAGTTATTTCTCTTCAAGCTTCGTTAGAAAAAGAGGCTGAATTGGGATGTCGCTTTGTCTTGGAGGCTTTGTCCAAAAATGAGTTGGAACTTAAAGCTAAGGACGCTGAAAAGGCGAAACGAGCTGCAGAGAGAGATGGGGGCGAGGGCGTTTCCAATGTCGCTATTTCCAACGACGACGAATTCGCAGGAATGACTGAGGCTCAAAAGTCTAAAATACTTAAAAAGCGTGCCGAGAAAGAGGCCAAGGCCGAGTCCAAACGGAAAGCAAAAGAGGCCAAGGCTTCGGGAGGTGAGGCGGCTTTGACGAGTTTGTTCGGTGCCGGGACAGCGTTGGTTTACCCCCTAATGACATCATCCTCAACGGGCACGGGTGATTCGTCCTCAATCAGCATAAATCTATCTGAAAAAACGATCCTAGCTCAATTGGAAAAATGCATGGAGACACTGCTCTCCGGGGGACTACAACGAAAACCGAAAGTCCCGAAAGGAACCCGAGACTACCTTCCCGAGCAAATGTCAATTCGCGACGAAGCTTTCTTTATCATCCGCCGCGTTTTCAAGCGTCACGGAGCAGTGGAAATTGACACCCCCGTCTTTGAACTCAAAGAAACTCTCACTGGAAAATACGGGGAGGATAGCAAACTAATCTATGATTTAGCGGATCAAGGAGGAGAACTCTTGGCGTTGCGATACGATTTGACTGTTCCGTTTGCCAGGTTTTTGGCGGTGAATTCCGTTGGAAACATCAAACGCTTTCACATTGGGAAAGTGTATCGTAGGGATCAACCTGCCCTGTCTCGAGGAAGGTATCGCGAATTTTACCAATGTGATTTCGATATCGCTGGTGTTTATGGACGCATGGTCCCTGATTCAGAGTGTTTGGCTGTGGCATGTGAGATATTAGACGCCCTCCCCATTGGCGACTTTGGTATCAAGTTGAATCATCGAAGGTTGTTAGATGCCATTTTGGATTTGTGCGGAGTTCCCGCGGACAAGTTCCGTACTATTTGCAGTGCCGTGGATAAATTGGACAAAGAGCCCTGGAATGAAGTTCGAAGGGAGATGGTAGAGGACAAGGGTCTGACGGGGGATGTGGCGGATAAAATAGGAGAGTTTGTGGTTTTGAAAGGCGATCCTTGGGATATGTACAACTCCTTGATGGACGCAAAAAAGTTTGGTGATCACAAAGGTGCAATGGAGGCTATGGAAGATATGAGGATCTTGTTTGAATATTTGGACGCCATGGACAAGCTCAAATTCATATCATTTGATTTGAGTTTGGCCCGCGGGTTGGATTATTATACTGGCGTGATTTACGAGGCTGTCTGCATGAATGGCAATACCCAAGTTGGAAGTATTGGCGGTGGTGGGAGGTATGACAACCTGGTGTCCATGTTTCAGGAGGCTGGGAAGGTGACACCGTGTGTTGGTGTGAGTGTTGGTATTGAACGTGTGTTTACTCTCATGGAGGAACGGTAAGTTTGATTAGTTAAGATTTCACCACATGTGTTCGCTCCGACTCATTCCGTTTTCATTCAACCGACTCTTCGTCAGTTTGCGTGAGCAACAAGGAGGATCAATCAAACTGCCCAACGTATCAGTCCTTGTCGCATCCGCCGGAGGAGAAAGCCAACTCCACCACCGAATGAAACTAGCCAATCTTCTTTGGTCTTCCAATATTAGCGCCGAATTCAACCAGCAGGAGAATCCGAAACTCAAATTCGAGATTGCCAATGCTCTAGAGCGAGATATACCATTCATGGTCATTGTGGGAGAAGAGGAGGCGAAGGAAAATAAATGCAAAGTCAAGGACTTGCGAGCAAGGACCGAGGAGACAGTTGAGGTAGATGATCTGGTTGGAGTGCTGAGAGAGAAAGGTGTTGTCCCGGTGGGATGTGAATTTGCTGTGGATCTACTTAATGGAGAAAAAAGTAAAAGCAGTTCAAACTGAAATAAAAAGCGAAATTTAACGAAACTTGGTCTTGATGCCGTAGTAATTCGTCCAATAAGGTAATATTATGTTTCAACGCAGGAAGTACATTGACTTACAAGTTGATTGTGATCTATAAGTATTTATGGTGATGTGTATCATTGGGACTGTATCGACTCAACGAATTGATTGTCAGGTACTTCTGAGTTTTTATCGAGTCCATTCTTCGAGCTTTGCTTGAGTATCGAATTCAGAAAAAGGTCATGTTCTCAAAGTTCATGTAAGACCATGATTCATTCATGACCTTGATTCGTGCAAGATCATTGCCCATTGATCTCACATATACGCCTGAATGAAATGGTTTCTAGTAATGGAGTTATCATAATTTTGACCTCCGACTACCTTGACCATTTGAGGGGTACACCGAGTTATGATGAAACTAATAGTATCATTTTAGGTCAGTGCTTCATTCAAATTTGTAAGTGTCAATTATGCGAAAGAGTTGAATATCTTTAAGCTTCATAGTTCTGTACAATCAAACTCATCGGAATTGATTGTGTTACCGCTCGGCAAAGAATAATCGAACGCTTTTCAGTACATTACCAAACGTTGGACACTCATGATGAGTTTTTCCAGACCGTAACCATACAGGCAGACCCATCCATACTCTACGATCAGTCTCGTATCTAAAATCTGCAAGCACAATGGCTGCGTAGTCATTAGCGTGTCGAATCGCTCTTCCTACACTCTGATTGACTGTTCTCATGCACAAATTTTGGTAGTATGATTTGCCGGTGATGCCATGTCCGGAATCGCGGAAATCTCGATCCAAGCTTTGCTTCGTATGCGACAGATGATGTGACGATGTTCAAAACACTGATAACTTTGATACAAGAAGAAGAAGTGTAGTGGGTTATCTCACCATTTTTTCTTGCAGAACCGGGTCTGTTATATCCGGGTAGGGAAGACCAACTACGAGAACACACCGAGCCATATCGTTTGCAAAATTTATTCCCTCGCTCATCTTCCCTCCCATCACGGAGAAAAGTATTGCTCCGGTCTTGGATGTAGCTTCGGTGGAATAACGCGACAGGGCAGTTTCGACGTCACGAGCGCTGCTGGGTTCGCGGTGGATTGCTTTCTTCTTATTGATTTGCTGTATCATTCCGGTCGATCGCCATCGCTGGAAAATCCGACTTTCGTAACCATAACTCGGTAGGAATACGACAAACCCGGATGGAATCACGTCGCAAAGATCAAGCAATGATCGACCCAACTCGTCGATCATTTCATTGGAGGATCGGGAGGAGTGGCGAAAATCAAGTTTGAGTGATGTCGGTCCCGATGACAGGCATGATGTGAGGACATTCCCCGGAGGAATGACGTGACCACAAGTAAAAGTTGTAAGTTGTGGTGTCGTATGACAACATGATTGAGGAGGAAAGGAATCGTTGCTTGACGGATTGGGAGACACGTCAAATGTTCTACAAAGTTCCGCTTCTGCGTCGAATGCTGCCTTCATCACATGAACGTTGTCCCCAAACAGTTCTGCTGCCACGTGAGTAAATGGCCGGAGTGTTCCACCTGCAAGTATTATGGCATGTGCTTCTCCGATCATGTCATCAAGCAGCGAGGCAGAATGAATTTGAACAAAGCGGTAAGATGGGCTGTGACATTCGTCGCTTGGCCATTCCACGACGACCCTACCTTCTCTCGATGTGCAGGTTAACTTTTGGAGGAAGGTCTCTACGATCGAAAGAGCAGAGACGTGTTTCGACATGGATGGAAAGGATTGCTCTTCGGTTTTTGTTCCTTCGTCCGTCTCTTCGATTTCAGTCTCCCGAATCGATCGTGTGTGGTTGACGAACCCCAGCAATTTTTGGGGCAGTCGAGATTTTTCGAGGTATCGAATCAGTGTGAATAAATTTATGTTGTCAAGTTTGAGACGAAACATCAGGTCGACTGATGCCATCATCTCTTTTCTACTGCTCGTGTCATCTTTACCACTGTCTCCCGTGTCGTTGCCTGTTTCATTCGATGATGGTTGTTTCTTCAGATATTTCTTCATGGCCAATAAGACTCTTCGTATTTGTCCGAGATGATACAAGTTCCTTCCGCTCAACCGATCCGAGTATCGTAGTGTGTATGCCGAGAGCTGAGCCATTGCCGCTTCAATCACGAAAAGAGACAGATGGCACGATGAGATGTTGCGTAGTGCTTCAGGTACATTGTGAGCCTCATCGATTACCACTAGGACATTTTTCAATGACAACCCGATGGATGTGCGGGCTTGGCGGGAAAGTAGGGTGTTGTAAGACACGACTACGACTTCTGCGGCGGCGAGGGCTTCTCTGGATGCATAATAGGAGCATGTATGGGATGTCTTGCCCAGATTCGCGATATCCTCAATGTCGGATGGTCGTGCCAGAGAGTGCAGTGCCAGCGTAGAGAGAGCGTCCGATGACGCAAGAAAAGGACACGAGGTTGTATCTTTGACAGTTTTTTTCCCCTTTTGCATATCCAAGCATATCTCCGTGATTTCCACTTCGCTTCTGCGAGTGTTCGTGCGCGTCTTCAACACGGCTTCGTTGGAACATAAGAGGGACCTTGAACCCAGGGCAACGGCCTTGACCGAGGCACCCCAATGAGTTCTGCGCAACTCGCCGATAAATTGAGAGAGCTGAGAGTGGGTACGTGCGGCGTACAAGATTTTTCGAATTCCTGTCCCCGGGGAGACTCCTCCAACTGTCGGCGTGTAGATGTCGACGGTGGATGTGGGGCAGCGTTTGATCCGTGCATTCCGCTCGGGGTCGTTGGGATATCCCGATCCGTCGAGATTACTCCCATGGAGCATTGCTTTTGCAGAGAGTGTTCCAGTATATTGATTCGAGTTTAAAGTCGCATTCTGCTTGCGATTTGCAACGAGATGAGAGAGGGCGCAGGTATCCTCATCGCCGGTGTCAGATGATGATTTTATCTTTTCCTCGTCATCTGAGTGATACTCGGTCACCAAAAAGTAATCCTCCGGATCCTTTGGAGTCGAGAATTCCTGTCTTTTCCGTTTTCGGCCGGCAGTTCCAGTAATACTGTCCTTCCCTCTTGCTAGTCCTAAACGATGTATACTTCTCACCTCAGAGAGAGCTGATGAGATTCCGCTCCTTACTACATTCTCACGGAGTGATCTCTCTCGCTCTCTTAATTCCTTCACAGTTGTATTTTTGGGTGCAGAAGACACGTTGGTCAACCCATTCAAACGAGAGCGTATTCCGTTTAATTCTCGGTCGAGTGCAGCTCTGTTCTTGATAGCAAATTGTATCCTCTGTTGCTTTTGGTATTGCTGTGTTTGAGATATTGACGATGAACCACCCAAGTTTACGTCTATATGATCAGCCGGTGGCTGCCACTCGTCCATCCAGTGGTATTTCGTTTTGCCTGGTACTGTACCATTGTTCGAACCGAAATCGATGGAACCCTCCAGGTCCGTGTCACTGGATTCCTTTTTGTTTAATACATCCAAATCGTCATTCTCGCAGTATCTCAACCATGCCATGGAGGCGCAGGCCAGCGAGAGAGATTTTCCCGTGCCGGTGGGACTGTCTATCATGATTATCGGTGCCGTCCTCTTTGTTGGTGCGTTCGAGCAGCTGTCGTGCAGGCTAGGAGATGAAGCATCGGTTTCGCGGCATTGGCGTAATGCAGAGAGAATAGCAGACATTAAGTCGAGTTGGACCGGGTAAGGCGGTACATAGGGAAATGGAACTGTTGATGGAGTTGGGAAATTGTTGTTGCTCTTGTCGCCGGTGGGTTCATTGCTCTTGTTGATGTTGGAATCCATGGTCCGATTGCTGATTTCATTGACGTGAGATCGGACCATAGCGGAAATATGGATCACTTTGAGGGTTATAGGTATTGATACCAGGAAATTAAAACGTATAAGTATATGCCACAATACCTATAAAATCATTCTTGGTCAGCTGACGTCCCATACCCCATACCATGTTGTTCAGTCCTAAGTACCCTACTTAATTATTGTACTCAAACTTGCCTACAAGAAGTAATATAGGTATACTTAGTAGGAGTACTTATGGTACTTATGGTACTTAAGGTAGCCCAGCAGTAACCCTATAATTCGTGTTAGGGTTAGTTTTGGGCTAGGGTTAAATCTCGGGTCTTGAGCATTGCTCAAAAACAAACCAAGAACACCAACGCTATTGCTGCGCAGAACCAAACCAACAACATTGCCAACAATCCTCCGAAATGGGCTGCTGCTGCTCAAAATCAAACCAGCCCGTCTTCAACGGTGAAGGCCATCGACTCGGCACCGCCTCCGAAGAACGCAACGCTCGCGCGGCTCGAGCCGCCGCAGCCGAAGAACGACTCGCATCAGAAACGGTCGATCCTTATACTGATGTCAGGTTGAGCGATGAAGAACGCGACAGGATCAGAGAGGAGAGGATTACCGCGGCGGAGGCGAGAATGACGAAGGATGAGAAAAAGCAGATGACGCAGAAGAAGAAGGAGGTGGATGCACCGTTGAGAGGACCGAATTCGCAGAATGCCATGAGATGGACGGCTGGGTAAGAAGACTGCGACGGTGGAGGTGATTAATGAATTGTTGGTGTTTTCGATTGAATTTGTCAATATTAAGAGCCGAATTCTCGTACCACAATGTTGTTTATATTTTTGGATTGTGGGGTGGGTGCTTCGTTTGAATACAACAACATGACGATGCCCGATGCTAGAACAATGTCGGGCTCATTGAATCATCGCTCACAATGTATTTGTTTCGACGGGGAAGCACTGGGTTAACGTAGTTGGATAGTTTGGAACTTTTTCTCAGATCTAGTAGAATAATCGTTTCCGCAGTACTATCATAATATAAAGTAACGAGGGAAAATGACATTGTTTTTTGATAATGTCCGCTACGATATCTGGTTGAATGTCGAATTTTTTATTACACTCGAATAACCAATATTTATATTCCTAAATCCAGTACAGACTGACCCATCAGCAAGTCGTGCACATGATTCATGGGGTTCAACCCCTTTGCTATTGATCCCATCACCAATTATCAATGAGCACTGTTTTCCCACTTCGATCGTTCTCAACTACATCATTACCGACGAGTCTGTCTGAAGCAGTCCATAACCTTCTGAAAGCTGTCCTTACACGCTCCTTCAACCAATACACCACTATTTTGTTTCTCAATGACGCAGCGAGCATACGCCTTCAATACATCGGGACAGGTTTCTTCCATCCGTTGGAATATCGTTGTTGTTTGATTTGGTTGCCATACCTCAGCAACAGGATCAACGTCGCTTGCACCTGATGACGAAGATATCCTACAGTTTTTTCGCGTGGAATAAACGGGAGAATTTGTTGCTGGAGCTGCGATGAGCGTGGGAGAATTCTTTGTAGATGCATCAAATATAATCTTTCGGAATGCCATTGTCATGAATCTTGTAAATTATCTCGCTGGGATGATAAAGGGAGCTCAGATATCTACTGTACCAAATCTGGGGAGACGAGCGCAGAGAAAAGACATAAAAAAATGAGCGTGGCCGCTTATTGCTTCAAAGTTGTCATGATGAGCGTGAGGTGATGCCACACGCCGCGCTTAGGAGCCACAATCGCGAGACACATAGTTACTCCTCACTCCGCAACGCAAACTTTGCGCTTAGGCAGTCGGTAGAAGATTCAGACTGCACTCTTCTTACGTACTCGGCTCTTGTTAGCTGTTGTGGAGTGATTCGAGCAGTCGGCAGTAACGGTATCGTTCGTCGGCGTTGCGCTGTCGATGTAATGTAAAATAATATGATTCATGAGGAATGAGGACTGATAGCGTTTGCATCGTACCTAGGTATCCGTACTCTCTACCACCTTACCTACAGTACTTCCTGAATGAACATCATCATCTCTGACTTCGTTCAGGCCGTAGTTTTACACAGCATTGTTTTTACTCTAGAGAAACTCTCGTATCAACAACTGATCGATAACTCCAGGACTATCTTCGAGGTCGGTAGAGAGTAATAAACACAGGATTAATAACAACAACATAATGGCAATTCAGAAAGCAAAGTGAAGTTATGTTGTGTACCTAATTAGGTCTAAGGATTTTAGTTGTGGTTTTTGTGTGTGCAACTGTATCCAGAAGTATCGCTGTTCAGCAACTGTTTGTACAATGAATAGTCAACAACATTCATTTTGCAGTGAGTTGGGTTAAATCAGCGATATAAACGTTGCTATGAAAATTTGCATGCCATAAAAGAACCTTGGTGTGAAAGATCCCCACACTGCTCTTCTGAATTATTTGTGGAGAGTTTCAACTAAAGCATCAAAAATCTCCTTGGAAATAAGCTTGCCATCGTCCATTGAAATCATAAAATCATCAAGACCCGTTGACTCGAGCTTCAATCCTTTTTCATTTGCCAAGTGTAAGCAACAAATGAAGTAAAAAGAAAGGGTGACATCATGCTGTGTTTGGGCTCGTTCCAAGTTTTCCACTGTTTCTTTGAATGAGACCAGCCTTGAGTCAGGACATTCCGTAAAGATTTCATCATGGGTCTCGTCCACATCAGAATGATTACTTGATTCCACAGGGTCTAAATGGGGGGGAAGAGGAGAAGTTTTCTTTTCGAGTTCTGCCCAGAGATCCCGCTTGAGCCTACGCACATCAACTTTCTTGGCAACTGTTGCATAGTTTACGTTGATCTTCTGCACTTTCCGAACTTCGTCAAAATTATCAGCGTGATAGTCAACATCGTCCCCAGGATCGCCATCGTTTTCTCCGTATGTAAATATGAAACCACCTGAGTCATTCTCTTCAGAAAACTCATTAACTCTATCAAAACCGAGCGCGTTGTCATCAATATCGTGAAATCCTACAGTTTTTGTGGTTCCTTTGTTGCTCCTAGGGCGGTTAGGCTTTAGTACAACGGCATTGGGTCGGGAAAATAATCTGGTGAGTTCTGAACTGCCAACATTTGCATCAGGTGGGAGAAGGAATCCTTTTTCGGTTTTAGTCAGTTGAAATGGGTCAGTAGACTTAATATTTCTTTTGGCTTTTGAAGTCTTTCTCAGGAAAATATTGTCGGCTTGGAGAGTTTTAGTGAGATCAACAAACATACGGTCTTTCTTAGTAGTCCTTTTCTTCTTCTCTATATCTTCCTTTACCTCACCATATTCATGAAAAGTAACTTTCTTAATCTCGCTGTTTTCGTTTTTTGGAGTACTGGGGACTTTCTTCCAGTGCTGGGATCCGGCCCAAAGGTTGCCATCAGTAGCTCTCTCAAATTTCTCAACATCGAAATATGCATAGTCGCTGTTGTTACCATCTCGATCATCGTGGAATATATCTCCATCGCACAAAGCATCCAAAAGAACTTTGGTATCGCTGTAAGAACGCTTTTCACCAAAGGTTTCGGACAAATGTCCTCCCTGCGAACTGAACTCCGGGGTGAAGTCGTCCTCTCCGTGATCAAAATCAACTGGTGCAAATTCTCCGTCACCTCCGAGCGATAGATTTTCTTCATCTGCCATAACAGATAAATCGCCGTCATCCTTTCCTGCTGAGTCCAGCGAAAGCTTGAAGTTGGTGTCAAAGGACATCCCTAACACGGATCCTCGAGATCTTTCCATGGCATTATGATGAATACTTTTCTCTGCTTCCTTTTCTTCCTCATCTGGCGCATCATAAAGTCTCAACCTTCGGCGCCCATCACCAGTGGCATCTTTTTCATCAACTGCAAAACCTTCTTCCTCAAGCGCAGCATAGTCACTGCGAAGAGATTCTAGCTGGGGAACAAATGGTACAGAATCAGATGACTCAACTCCATAGGATAGCAGCATGCTGTCGAGCTTGCCGGCTAGAGATGTGATGTCTATTTCAGACTCTTTCCAATTGTTCATGTTATCTTCATGCTTCTTGACCACTTCCGCGTCTCGTTTCGCGTCAGCATCTTTTCCCAGAAATCCTCCATCGATGTCTGATTCTTCTTTAGATTCAAACACAATATGACAGCCCGTCTTGGACACTCCAAGATTTCCAAGAAGAAGACCCTTTGCGCCCCCTTCGTCGAACGCTTTTGACATTTTGTGGAATAGTGGATCAATATCATATGCAGAGTCAAGTTTGGACATGTTAATATTGGCTGCGGAAAATATGAGATGTTGTTGTTCAAATGAGAAAAGGTTCCTTTGTGATCACTGGTTTAGTATGCAAAACAAACTAACCTAAATTAGTCTCAATCGTCTCTCCATTACCCTTGCGCTCGGAATTTTTCTTCCGTGACACTGTCTTGGCCTCTCCATCACCATCAAGAGTCTCGTCAACTAGGACGTCACCTCCTTCGTCGTCCTTTTTATTATCCGTTCGATTCAAATTTGCCAGGACGCGATAACTCGAGAGATGAACGTCATCCACGCGGTATGAATATATTTTAACAGACGCATCTAGGGCGCACGATGCCTTGGTAAAGTTGATGCGTCCCCGCTCGTCTTTTGATTGTTTGCGTGTGGCTTTGACGTCTTCCGAAGAGAGAGTGCGCGGGGTGGAGGCTCCGGTCCCGTCCTTCAATCGGTCGACAAATATCAACGGTGTTATACGGTACGATCCTCTTAAAAGTCACACAAATTGAATTTTGTTATTATTGTTACGTACCTCCTCGATAAACTTGTCCATGTTCTCAATCAACTTCAATCCCCATGAATTCCCCGCATTGATTTTATTCTCAGCATTCAATCGGATGGCCTGACGATAAATCTCTCCCAAATGTTCCGAGCTTGTCAATTCCTCTTCTCCTTCAGGAATGCCACTTCCATCGTTGCTCGAAAGCGAATCGATGTTGTCGCTGCCATCGGTGTTTCCAGCACCGTCGAATCGATCGGACAGTCGCAGAAATCGTGCAGATGAACGGCGTCGTCGGCGGGTTTTGTCACTGATTTTGGCATTTTTTGAGGCTTCGATGCGTGCTCTAGGTTTGGGGTTTTCATCTTCGGATGAGTCGTTGGCGAGGTTCCATGCAATATCATCTTCGTTTTGTTGCTCGTCGCTGCGGGCAAAGTGACTGCCATTTTGTCTACGAGGAGAGATTATCGTCGGCTTCTTTGGAGAGATTAACACTTTTTTCTTGCTTCTGACCTTTTGAAGCTTGCTAGTAGAGGCCGCGGGCATGTCAAAATTGGGATTGGTGTTCTCGATCACTTCGGAAGCCATGGTTGCAGTGTCCATTGGATTGAGATGATGATGTTGTGTTGGTTGGTCATTTTTTTTCCAAACTCGATCGTTGGACAAAAAGTATCCACGTCTGCTATTCAAAAAATTGCGAAAAGTATCCTGTCGAACGGCTAAATAACATAGTTCAAATTGATACCATAAAACAAATTTGGCGGGAAGAAAATTTTGTAATTTTTCTTCGGTCAACTTCGGTCTCGGTGATTTTCTTTGATACCGCGCATGGCGACAACATCGCTGCTAACCCATCATAATCGTGAGCAGAACCGATGACTTATCATGAACGCCGCTTCATCATGAAATATTTCTTAGTCCTAGTTCAGACAATCCTCTTTGGGTCTTTTACTATTGCACAAAATCAGGAACAGTCAAACCGAGTTCCTTGTCCTTTTGCTTCAATATCAAGCGAACATTTAGAATCATTGATTCGATCACATCACAAATCTTTTCATGTTGGCGATGAATCTAACAGTGATGGCAGTGTCGAATTCGTCTTTTCTCTCGATTCGTTTGATGAGGTCGAAAATGAATCGAGCGTAGTCGCAGTGGTTGAACCTCAATTGAAGGGGCAGTTGACAGCAGTTATTCATCCTGATGAGTATGTCGAAAGTATTCCAGTGAAGAAAAGGATGCTGCGGAACAAAGAAAGGAAACGTGACCGCGCTAAAAACAATACGAAGGGGCGAGCTCAACGTCTCGGGTGTAACAGAAGGAAAGGAAACAAATGTAGTGAAAAAAAAAGAAACAAGCGTGGCGGTAGTAGAAAGAGAACGAAACGAGGAAAGAGGAACAAGGAAGCAAGCGCATCATCGTCTCTGACCCGCTGCTTTTCAGAACAGATCTATGACTCAATTGACGATGATATCGCAAAACTAAAGAAGTCGATACGTGATGATGTACCACGTAGCCATTTTCTCGGAGGCATCGTGCGACTAGCAGCACACGATTTTATGGACTTTGACCGGAGAGACAGAGCTAATCCCATGGGTTCTGACGGTTGTTTTGATCCAATGCACAACACGAATGTGGGCCTACCCGAATCTGTGTGGTGCAAGACGTGCTTGTTGAGATCTTTGTATGAAGCCAAGTACAGCTCCTTATCACGAGCAGACTTCTGGATTGCATCTGCCAATGCGGTGATTCGTCAAACATCAAAGAATAATGCTATGGATCTTAGAGATACTTTTCGTTGGGGAAGAAAAGATAGAAAGTCTTGCATTGGCTCTGCTGATAGGCTTCCGGATGCAAAAGGTTGTAAAGATGTTGAACATACATTTTTGACAAGGATGGGTCTCGAGTGGAAGGATGCGGTTGCTCTCTTGGGAGCTCATTCCTTGGGGAGAGGAAATCTCACTGTACGTTCTCATTGGACCTTTTTACATTGTTTCACTAATTTAACTCTTTGATTATGTTCCATATATGTTTAGTTTTCTGGACATGAAGGAACCTGGGTAGACAATGCGGCGGATGCTCAGGTGAGTATGTTTTCACTCTTTTATATTTATTTCGAACTGCTACTTATCAGTTTAAATTGTATTCATAGGAATTTAATAAACAGTGTGAGTGTTACAGTATCGATTTCCATGTATTCATTTCCATTCAAGCAAATGATATAAATGCCTGCACCATTTCAACAGATTACGATGAGTTAGTTTTCAATGCTTGGTTGCCCAGAAACATTGGAAGAGACAATCAGGATTGGACTACTGCAGGCGGGATCAAAAATCCACGATTGATGCTAAACACGGATATATGTCTTGTGTTCGATATAGACAGCGATGTTCAGTGCTGCACGAAATCCGATGAATTTTTCCCGAATGGTCAAAGCAAATGCATGGATTTTCAAATGCAATGTCCTTTATATTCAAAACAGGATTCGAGAAGAGCCGCGACGGAGGCTGTGGTAGAATATATTGGATCAAGAGGTAGCAGGGACAACGGGCCATTTTATAATGCATTTTCTGCTGCGTGGCGAAAAGCAACCACAAACGGCTGGAGCGATCTTTCAGAATTATCGGACACGTGCGATGAGGAGCAGAGTATTTAAAGTACTTATACATTTCATAGAATAACCAGCATTTTCTTCATAAACATGGGCTATCATAATATTTTCGGTTGTTGAACAGTGGTGCCAATACTACTACTAATAATAATATTATTATCATGACCATAATATTGACAAATCGTGCAACTCGGTGTGCAACAACTAACCCTAAGACTAATCCTCATACTAAATATCATTCACCTACAATAATCCTTACCCTCATACTAAACTACAAATAGCGACAAGAAAAATCTCACATCGCTAAGACAAAAAAGAATTACCCTGGATCGGGAGGCACGATGGCGAGGGTAATAGAACAATATAACGCTTAGTTTATAATTAATTGGAAGTAGAAACGAATCATCTAATAGA
>JALLPF010000104.1:0-17102 GCA_036939455.1 Cyclotella distinguenda | reverse complement strand
AACAAGACACTTTCGTACTGAATAAATAATAGTTCCACTAGGTGGAACACCTAGTCATAGATATAATAATAATATAATATAAGTATTAATGATCATCACCACGCCCTCATCACGCCTACGATACTACCATCGTACCTACGAACTCCCGGCATAACCACTACTTCTAGTACGTAAGTACGATACAACGTTGACCCAAACCCAGATACACCCAACTATGGAGGAATCCAACGACCACAGGGCACTTTGCACCGCCTTTCCTCCACTAGATCCCAACGGCCGACCATTCTCCATGACATTACGCGGAGCCGCGGCCGACTTGGAAGATTTACGAAAGATGTTGTCCGATCCGGCCACGCGACGTGAGCTGCTGCGGTTGCAGTCGTCGAGAAGTTCCGAGGTGGCGGAGGATGATATTGTCGTGGATGACGAATTGGCGACTTTAGAAGGATCGAATCAAGTCACTTGTGCGGGAGGTACAATGAGATCGGGATTGGGTTTTGAGGTTCGGACTGCGAAACGTGGAAGAGAAACGGGAGCGGAGGATGAGGAATCTGAAAGTGACGATGCTATCAATGAAATTTCCGAAGATTTATTGCTCTACCTTCCATCTGTTCAATGCTCGTGCTCCATATGGAGTATGGCAAGTACATCCGGTGAATTGTTGGTGACTTCTCTCCGCATTCTATTCCTATCATCGGCGGACGAATCGGGTGATGTTGCTATTGATGGTCGCTGCCTTGCCTTGCACGCTGTCGACTCCATGCCAGATTCGAGTGATGGTCAAGATGGCGAATTGGCGCATGTCTATTGCCAATTGTCTGCACCAGACGAATATGAAAGCAATGACATTGGATCTACTACTTTGGGAATGTTGGGATCTGTAAATATTACGGACGCGAATGAATTGTATTGTGAAGCCGATTCAGAAGCCGAGCAGAGTGAGGAACTTGATGTCTCGGAGGAAAGTGGCTTGATCGAGTTGTATTTCAAACCTGTAGTGTGTGATGATGTTCTTGATCGAGACCAACACTCTGAACCTTGCCAAATTCTCTTTGACGCATTGACCAAACTTGCGAATCTTAATCCAATTGACGACTCTGATGATGGATGTAATGCGGGAGGTGGTTTATTCAGTATGTTATCCTTAATGGCCGACATGGGCGCCGAGAATGGGGTGGGATTGCAAGGTTTCGATGATGCTGACGATGAGAATGATGACATGGTGATTCGTTACGGGGGCAGCAACAACTTTGTTGAGGACGACGATGAGAGTGAAGGTGCCGCACAAGAAGAACGACAGGCGATGCTACGTCGGTTAGATAACGTGTTATTCGTTCCGGCTGAATACGAAATAGTATCTTCAGATGATGAAGGGGGTCGGTTCGATGATGCGGATGAGGGTAACGTTGACGATGTACTTTAAAAATACCCAATCAGACTTGTCTCCCCAGCAGTGCTAAAAGAATCACTTCAAATCTGTCGTTATTGATTATTTGACTATGACATCGTGGCATTGAGACTCATAGCTCATGGATACAGTCATACAGTCTGCTAGTGACATTGGAGTCACAGTGTTAAAACCAAATACGATTCTCCCACGCTTAATATATTTCCTGCCTTTCCACTTTCGGTACATGGTCTGAATTCTTATTGCTTCATGATTTTTAAGCATCAGCTCATAAGCTTGGCATCTTTGGCTGAAGATGTGTTGTTTAATTTTCATCAATTTGCTAGAACGCAAGTTTTCATGAACTATTCGCCGCACTTTCTTTTTGCTCAATTGATTTTCAAAGAGCTTTTCACCGGTAGAAATATTGTGAAAAAGTAACTTCTGCTTGAGTGGGCACACATACATTTTCCAGGGAGATCCCTCGGGAGCAACAAATTTATCTGACAGACGCCGTAACTCGAGGAAATTGTTGACCGAAATAGTCTCATTGTTTGTGTCGTCACACATATCCAGAAAAATGTTACCGAGGAGCATGCAACTATCCGAAGAAAGTTTGCACTGTTTCAATGCACTCTGAAAGATCTCCAGGGTGATTTCCGATGCCGATCGAAAACCCCGAAAAAATTCGTCTGCACAAACATCTGCTCTCGCCAAGTGACCATCAAGCAAGCTGTAACTAATGACCGGTCTCGATCCGATAGCGTTCTCTTGTTCTGCCCCTATTGTCGTATCTAGCGAAATCTGATGTAATAACTCTTTTTCCTTTTTTAAACACATGTCTGAACACTCAAGGCTCTTCATCCAAACTTCAAGTTTGACCAATTGAGCAGACTCCAATTCCTTTCGTTTCATATCCCAAACGGAGTTGAATTTTTCGACCAGCTCAATTTTTTTGAGCCGAACACGCTCTCTACGTTGATCTGTTTGATGCCGAATGATATCCACATCTACCTGACTTTGCATTTCTTTTTTTCTCCTAATCGCATCTTGGCGTTGATTTTCCTTGTCTTTATGCGCATTCATCGCGGCAGCTTGATATTCCAAATCCTCCTTGAGCTTGGCAATATTTGCTTGGTGTTCGATGCTCTCGACTAATTCTCCAACGCTCCCGACTTGGATCGATGCTATTCGCGCAGCATTCCTCAAGCTTCGTTGTAGCAACACATATTCGCGAAGGAACACGAAAGCTCGCCTCGAAAATCTTGTTCTATTCCACCACATCGCAAGCTCTTCTCTCCTACCAGACTCTATGAAGTCACGCCACGTGACTGTGGCTTCTCTGAGTGCAAGTTTATGCTCGTAGTTCCGGATGTACGCCACGGCGAGGCAAATCCTTTTCTCGTCATCGCTGGTGTAACATCGTTTTATTTTCTTCATTCTGCGACGAAAAATGCACCACTTGAGAAAAGACCTATGCATGGACTAAGATTGTGCTCAATGAGTTGCTTTTTTGACGGAAATTTAACAACACAAGGTACATAAAATCACAACTAACCGCAAGACGGTAAAGAACGAATGACTTTGCTTCCCGATACGCCACTAATCGCGATCGATGTGTTTCGATTCGCCATGATTTTATGACAAGATTTTTCTTGATATTTGAAAAACGTCTTGATATCTCTGTTTCCAACTTCCACGCAAGGAAGATCGACTTCAGTCGTTTCTGCTTGAATTCGGCCATTCGCATTAGTCCTAGTTTCTTCGAGTGACTAATGAAACGTTGTAATGAAACATCCTTTCGCAGATAAAGAGAGATGCACAACATCAAAACGATTTTAGAAATCATATTGAACAAGGCGCAACGAAACGACAATTCGTACCTCTTCGACAGCAAGCATTCGCAACCTCTTGCTTTGTAATAATTTGGATAGTAGTTGCTCTCTGAAATTCCCCATGATTTCCAGTCTGGAATTAAGAGCTGCGCTCACCATTTGCTTATTGACGTAAAAGGGCACTTTTCCCCCATGCAAATCTCTGATACTGTCATTTAATGCTACTGCAGTGTCCCTGATATCCTTTTCTGAGATTGATGCAATGGACACAACAGCTAGGACATCTTGTAGTTGCCACACATGACTCACACCAAAATCATTAGAAACTTGATCCATGCATTCTATTTCAAATTCTTTCAGCAGCTCAAAGAAGAGACCCACAGGATTACAATATGAAGACGCTGCCGAAATTGCTGCACGATACGTCACAAGAATATGACGAGCATCGACATATTTTTGTTTTGGAGGATATTCGCCACTTAAACGACTCCTTTCAACGAAGGCTTGATGAAGACGTTTGCCGAACTTCTCTGCAGTATCCTCTCCTAACTCTACAGCAATCGCCAGGCACAACGTCGATGCATCGGTTTTTTCGATGTCTGGGATATGTCGGATGATATTTGTCAAGGTTCTTCCTGATCGGCATTGATCAACTATCGAACGCACTGTGTACGACGAGAGAGTATAATTTCTTCTGTCAAAGCAAGAAATATCGGAAATAAGTAGACCCACCTATATTCCACCGAGTTAAACGCTTGTCGGATGATGATTCATTTAGCTCCATAACTGAATACTACCTGGTCGATCCTATTGTGTGTCAGATATAAACTCGTACTTGATTCAAACGAAGAAAAAAATGTTATGTTTTAAATTCTAAATAGTAGTATTGTCGGACCAGGCGTCACGCACCGTTCGAAACTTCGCAGGAAATGTATTTCAACAACCGCAAGAGATTTAGGGGAACAGACTTGACACTCAGCATCCAATTGACCACAATTCAAGATTCGCGAAGTAAATACTTGACAAACGAGCGTGGAGTAAGAGTCGAGCTGAGCTAGTAAGAAGGCGAATGCGGTGGAACAAGTGCATGATTCTACGGACGTCGCGATTCGCAACCACCAGATCTTAATCTCATATAATACCCCTTGCAGCAAGCAACGGACCAAATCTTGCGTGGGGACTCATTTCTTTGAAATTGTTATCGTCGAACTCCGCAAGCACAGATATACCCTCATCTTCAACTCGATCACCCTCTCCTCCCGCACCAGGTGGGATGTAGATTGCTGGATAAACTGTCCCCCTAAAACGATTAATCGTACACTCAGGTAGTGGCTCGCCGTTCAGCAAAAATTGAATCATTGGTAAATCGGATTGTTGAACTGCAACGCCGACGACATCGTTGTGTCGCAGGTTGGGTATCGGGCGCATCATTGCTGTACCATCGTCGTGTGAGGACATCTCGTCTATTGTTTGAAGTTAAAAATGTAATACAGGAGCAAGAACGTGGGTCGGGCAAAAACGCTCGAATCAAAATACTGTATGATTTGCATGGCATAATAAAGAGACAGAATAATCACAAACATACCTCCCTCTTCTTCCGCCTTTTCTAATAGTTTGAAGAAATTTACGTCTTTTCTAGTGGCAACACCGAACTTCAAAGCATGCAAGATATCATCTTCTTCGAAATTCATATTTACATCGTGTAACTCATCATCTTCCTCCGGGGGAAGACGCGGCAACCCCGGGAGATGAATGTGCCATTCCCAGTACGCTGCGTCTTGTTCAACAGGTATTTTTGCCAGGGCTAGACCTGATCCGGAGACCTAGCAACGAGGAGTAAATAGTGCGATAAGTAGAGCCAATTGAATCAAAAGCAAAATTATTAGCATACAAACGTGAAACTCCTCACCGTGAAACCCTGAATCTGAATCGTCGGTGCCGACATTGCCCTCGATATTCCATGAGTGGGTGGAGGCACTCCGACAGCGCTGTTACGCGATGTCATTTCCGCCGATGGATGGTCGCGATCGGTGTCGCCATGCTTGCCCCCGCGAATAGCGTCGAAGCATGAACAGCAACTGCCCATTGTGTTTCATACAATAATATGAGGGCCTTCGGAGGATTGCCAAAGATGGATCGGCGTAATAGTGAATAGGAATGTGCTGTTGGCGAGTCTTGGATATGCGGTCTTAGAGATACCGTCTTGGGTGGGCTTTAAGGACCCACCAATAGATATAGGTAGGTATGTATCTTTCGAAGAAGACAAAGATAAATACCTAATAAATTGAAAATCTTCTGCTTATAGAATCTAATTACAGTAACGCTTTGAATCTACGTAAAACGATACTTTTCCAACGCGATAACGAGAATGGTCATGAAACCCTTGGGGAACTTAAAGCTCCCCAAGAACGGTAGTAGAGGATCGTGACGTTGTATCCATAATAAATTAATTATCCAACCAACATCTGACAATAATATTCCAGTCAATCAATTCAATTTCATCTCGTTTTAAAATCAATTATTGTATTTTACCCTCAGGATCCGAAGGGCAGATCAGGAGGGTGTTGTTGAGGAATTAGGAGTAGCCGTGAATAGGCAGCAAACCTGCTTTCGTTCCTTGATTGTTTTGCCATAACCTGCTAAGGTACGATATACTGGGATACATCGAGCGATGCTAATTTGGCGGACGGTTTCTTTCTCTCCTCCATTATTGCCTATCTTCTGTGTCTTCGTTGCTCTGCCTTCCATATTGTCTTTTGTGACAAAAAGCAATCGACCTCTCTTTACTTCGATGTCATCCATTGGTCGAGGTAAGTATGTTCCGGCTGCAAGCAAAACAGGAGGCACCGAAGCTTCCGATGACGAAGATAAAGATGGCGATGATGAAATAGCTGTTAAGCCCTATCGAAACCGATCATTGTCGTGGACTCATCGCTATAGAAAGCTCAACCCTTATGAAAAAGCGAGAGGTCGAGTTATAAGCTTTGGACATCGGTCGAAAGCAGACTGGGACGAGGCAGTCGCCTCCGGTCAGCTGGGGTGAGACTCATTCTTGATCATAATCAGTGCATTTTTTCGATCAACACTCAACAAGGTAATCTCATTCTTACTTCCGACCCTACTAGTCAATATGTGCCAAATTATCCGGATGAGATGTACGCTCCCGAATGGAGCAATTGGGAAGAATGGTTAGGGTTGATGAGAAGTTACAACGATACCCAATATCTTTCCACTAAAATATTGAGACTCAAGAGCTTGGACGACTATCTCATCTTTGTCAAAAGCTACGCTAAGAGAGCAGAGGGTCTTCGTATTCCAGTTCGCCCTGATTTGTATTACAAGGACGAGTGGATAGACGAGGCCACATTTTTTGGACGATAGCCCGTTAACACAACAGTATAATTCTCCAGGATGAAGCTAAATATCTCTCCTACATCAACAGTATCTTGTAGAGAACCCTGCCCGAATGATATGACACCAACAATCTAAAATTCTGAGTAAAAAATAATGACCGTGCTTGCTCTTTAACGATTCATGCTCGTCTTGACAGTAGAAAACGATACTGACATGCAACGATATATTTTTCCGTTTACCATCAAAAAGACATGGTTGACTTACAAAGCATCGTCTAATATGACTTGAAAAGTAACGAGATATACAATACTATAATATTCAATGTCTTCACATCACTTCTCACAAGAATAATAAACCCTATCTTCGTGCCAAGTGACGAACTTATTCTCAAGCAGTACAATACTTCTGATAACTCGATTTTTCACAAGTAGAGTCATCCCCGAAAGTTATCTTTTCCTCGTCTAATTTTTCCAAATACTTCAGCATAATTATCGTCATCCGACGCTCCGACATTCCTTCGTATTTCATCACTCACATCCCCTCGTAAGAAAGGATTAGTCATCTTCTCCTCACCCATCAAACTGGGCACGGTTGGTTCGCCTCGCGCACGTTTCGCCTTTACATCTTGCACTCGTTTGACCAAGTCGACATTGCCGGGTTCGATAGTGATGGCGTAATTGGCATTGCCCAATGTGTATTCATGAGCGCAGTATATTTTGGTATCATCGGGAAGTTTTCTCAGCTTTTGTAGGCTCGTCCAAAATTGTTGAGGTGTGCCCTCAAACATACGACCACACCCCAAGGAGAACAGACTATCCCCGACAAATACATTTTTTTCTTTAGGAAAGTGAAAAGCAATGTGGCCAATCGTGTGACCACCGACGTCTTTAGTTGAATCAGAACATTTCAACACTGAGCAGACGATCGACTTCAAAATGAAGATAAAATATTGATCATGTTATGCCCTCACCGAGGACATTGGCTTCGGTGCCTCCAAATGAAACAACATCGTTTTCTTTCAAAGCAACATCGATCCCAGGAATATTCCCATCAGCCGAAGGGCCGTATACTGTCACTCCATCAGTCTTGAGCTCAATATTACCTCCAACATGATCATAATGCTTCGAATCACAAACGAACGTCTTAGTACGATGGTCATTCCGACCATGCTGCTGCGTTTCAAACTCACCTTGTGCGTGTTAAAAATATGGGTTAATTTCCAGCCCCTCTTATCAAGTTCGTGTTTATACGTGGTGGCACAAGGTGTGTCGATTGCCGCGGTTTGTTTCGTTTTCGGGTCATGCAGTAAGTAACTGCGATATTGCCGAGGTGATGACATGGTGTGTTGAGATGAAGAATAAAATGATTCTGGTTGATTGCCCATGGCGTGAACATCTCACCCGTAATTATCACCCAAACACGGAAACTGGGCGATTTCCAAAGATGGAGCAGCACCAACTGCTTCATGGTTCAGTGACCCAGTCTCGGTTGATGAGGTCATGTGCGTAGCCTTGAATGAAAACGATGCGAGATGGACACAGTACGGTCGAAATCCTGAAGCAAGTTTACCCGCGAGCAAAGCCACGCCGATGGAGAAACTAGTTATCATCAGAGGGTGAGTGAGAAGGCAACTTATGCTATGCTGAGAGGTGTGACGCGCCGTTGTATTGTCTACCGTACTTTCGTAATTACTCGTAAGTACTTATAGTACTTAGGTACTTCTGGTCGGAACCGGTCCCTATTCCGTAGGGAGTAAGTACTGTACTGTGTAACGTAAAGAATTGATGTTTGTTCGAATTTTCTTGCTTGATGTTTTACCGGTCGAGACAGGGTTTAATGCGTACAGTGGTTTAAGGCGTGTTCGTGTCGTTTTCTCGATTTACTACACATTTAGAGTAGAAGTAAATATACAGTGATGTAAGTTGAGATCGATTTCGTCTGTTTCTACATAACCCCTCTTCTCTGACCACAGAAATGAAATCGTCTTGTCATTGCGATCACGGCAATATAAACTTAGTTGATTTCCGACAACTGGAAGATGAGATATTAAAAATCGTTTTTTCCCTAGGTGATGGTAGTAAACGCCAGTCTCGAACGAGCCCGCGCCAAATTTGGCAATCAAACCGAAACATTCCTACGTGATGTTAGTACATTGCGGTATCTTAAAGCTAAAAAAAGAATGAAAAAAAACATATCGTTTTAGATCGGTATCTTTATTTTCTTCGTCTCTTTCGAAAGATACATATGTCTTTATTAGGCGCATTAAATCTGTCTCGAGGTATAGATATTAGTGTCTGGCCATCATCCGAAGATCAAGAAAAATATCCAACGTCCAATGGATCTGAATCTAGAATCTACGGTTCGTAGGATCCGTTCGTAGATACGATTGTTGAACCACATGCAAAAAATGAATCCTAGCCCGACAAGATTCAAAGAACTGCTAGGTTGAGAATCGGAATGTTGATTCCGCCGACTTTGGTGTTCTTTTTACGAATTCTCAAATCCATCTTACGTGTTTACTCTGTTCCTCGTCCACATCAAAAAAATCCATCCCCATCGGCCGTCGGACATGGACTTCGCTTTGTCATCACGACACAATAGATGCCCCTGAAAAATTGCAAATAAATTATTGGTAACCGCACCGTCGAATAGGACGAGAAGAAACCTAGTGACTGCCATCATTTGAATAGGCGGCCCTAATTGAACTCGAAGGAATCAGCCGAACATTGGCATCACGAGCGGCGGTTTTCGATCTGGTTCATCAGGTGTCACCCTGGGTGTCATCGTAGACACTTCAACGTCTCCTTTCCTCATCGGATTTATCCCATCGCCACAATTTAAAATAAATGGCAGCACCTCCCAACTCCACCACCGCCATGGCACCCAACACCTCACTCGCCCCCTGTCAATCCCAACTAACCAACCTCACAATCGACCCCCACCCTCCCACGGTAACCCCCCAACTGCCCAAACACCGCCATCCCACCTCCCCGCCCAAACTCAAACTAACCCTCTCCGCCTACCACCGCTCCGACTCTGCCGTTCGTCTGACCGACGCACCCCCCTCCAAACTCATTCACACGGATTACGACCTACTCGATCCAACGACCTGTCACACATTGGGCCACGGGGCCTCCAGCACGGTGCGACTCGCCCATCATCGCAGATCGGCGAGGGCCGTCGCGGTAAAAACCATCGCGAAGCACGATGCGTTGGGGTTGTTCGGGAGACGGAGGAATGGCGGTGTGGTGAGACGGAGGGATGAGTCGACGGACACGCCCAGATTGGAGGAGGTGGACGTGCTGACGATTTTGAGGGGGCGATGCAAGGATGTGGTTCAATTGTTGGATGTTTACGAAACGAATACGGAAGTTCAGTTGGTTTTAGAATATTGTGAGGGGGGCGATTTGTTCGATTGTATCAAGAGGAGGAGACAGAGGAGGTTTGCGAATCATGCCGAGTTTGGGGCGGAGCTGGGGGGTGATTTCCTGGAGAGTGAGGTTGCGGGAGTGGCCAAGATATTATTGGGTGTGCTCGAGACGTTACACTCGAAGCATATTGTTCACAGGGATGTCAAACCGGAGAATGTTCTTCTGGTGGCAACGGATACAATGGACGGTTCTCCTCTGATCATCAAGTTGACCGACTTTGGTTTAGCACGAATACTACGTGACGATGACGATGAAGCGTCTTCATATCGCCAGAGTAATGAATTGTTGGAACCTCATATAGGCCAGACACAAAACAGGAGAAGGGCATACAGTCGTGTCGGATCAGATTACTACACCGCTCCTGAGGTCAACGTTGGATTGGGTTACGACACCCCAGTTGACATTTTTTCTCTTGGCATCACACTCTACGTCATGTTGTGTGGTGCTCCTCCGCTATCGTCACAATTCGTCCACTCTCTCTACAAATTAGAAGATGATAATGTTTCACCTTCGGGCACTTCTGATGGTGAATCATCCTTATCCGAATCTGAAGAAAGTGCTCCATGCACGCCAACTGCCAAGGAAGAATTGTTCCCACCCGAGTCAATTATTTCGGAATCTGCTCAAGACTTTATTTGTAAATTAATCCACCCCGATCCTCTGTTGCGCATAACCGCATCTGATGCATTGAGTCACAGGTGGATCACACAATACGAAGTTGGATTGGATGATAGAGTTAGAACACCCGAGGATGCTTCCAAGTTATCTTCCCCAAACTCCACGTCCAACAGGTCAAGATCACTATCCGCGGAAGAGACGGAAGCACTCCTCAAAATACCCATACAGGGATCCCTCCATGAAATCGCTCCACTGGTTGTCCCTCCGTCCAATTCGCCAAAATCGACAGCCGTGCCTAATCCTCCACCCGTGAGCCTAACACTTGCAAGTGTATGCAGCAAACTTGCACCTTTGGTCGACGAAAAGAGGCTGTACAGGCTCCGAAGACACAAGCCGTCGCCGAAAAAGCATCCACGTCATGTACATGAGAAACAAGCTCCCATCATGGCGTCGATAGCTTCACCGGTGAAAAAGGGCCGCAAGGAACAGCCATCCTCTGGCGATGTTCACATACCGATAACGCTACGATTGCCCCTTACAATGGAATAGGGATTTTCGAGCTCGTTGATTCCACATCATGGATACATGTTTTCCAGTTCTGTGTTATAAATTTTATGTGTTGCGTGTAAGACGGTTATGTGAATAATAACTATTATGCGATCCTACGAAGGCAATCAGCTTGAATTTAGTCAGAAAACGTGCATCGGTTTCAAAGTATTAAACAGATTTTTGTTGTCTATGGGCTTCTAAAGACACCATAATATCATCATCTTCTTCTCCTTCTCAACTTGGGGCAGTAGGAACATTCAGAACATTTTTACAACAGTAGACCACCAGCCACAGATTTAGCCTTCTCTGGGCCATACAATAATTCACCGAGCTTGACCGCGAACGCCAATGCAGTCGCGGGTCCCTTGGACGTCACCACATTTCCTTGTACAACGACATCCTCATCGACAGGAGAAGACATCTTAGATCTAAGCCCCTCAGCCGGATAACAAGTTGCTCCCTCGCCTATCAAACCCTTCGTCGCGAGAACGATGGAGGGTGATGCACAGATGGCTCCGTATAGTTTTCCATCGGCCTTTTGTTGTTCGAGAATTGTGATGAGGGCCTGGCAGTCGCGAAGATGTTCCGCCCCTGGCATTCCTCCGGGGAGTGCCTACAATGAAGACGAGAACACAGATATAAATAGCGCAGTGTCACAATTGAGAGTTTAATAAGAAGTACTCCATTATGATGTGATAACGTCGTTCATAAATAAGTACGATTCTTACAACAAGATCCCATGACTGGCCAACAGCTTGATCAATAGGAATATCCGCCACCATCTGAATAATAAAAAAGTGAGCAGGCATTCGAACACGAGGCAGGTCAGCAATGTTTGAATATAACACCGAAAGTTACATCACGTAAGAAAAAAAACTGTACCTTCACCCCTCGGCTCATCTTACAAACTAAATCTCCCCCAGGTTTCACCGACGCGACCACAACCTCTGCCCCGAATCGAACTAGGGTATCGGTGATGCAAGTCGTCTCAATTTCTTCGCTATCGTCTGCGATAGGAACTAAAACTCGTTTACTCGACGACATGCTTAAGACAGATGAGGTGGACGGAAAATAGCGTTTATTTGAGCGGTATACTGGGCGTGTGAATGCTGTTCTGGATGAGGCTACTCGGGAGATGAGAATGAGGGCAACCGTTCTCATGTTAAAGTGTGAGAAGGTTGACACAGATACCTACACTCATTTCATGCCGATAATATGCTGTATCTCGCGCCTCCTTCACAATCTTCCACCTTTCGAACATCGTAATTCAATTAACATTAAGATCATATTAATTACTGGGACGCAAAGGTAGATCCGAAAGATATTGTCGTATCCAAACGAATCCCAATCAAAAATAATGCCAAACCATCATAGGCATCATCAGAGAAAGCAGGAAGTGTATGGAACTCCTTTCATTCGTTATCGGCGGGTCAAGCCTTCCGTACGGTCGCATCGAGGTCACAGATGCCCTTTTCAGTTAAGTTTGAGTGTTGTGAATTAATCCAAGACACCCAATCACAATCACAATGGGTGGGTCAGGAAACGGACGCGCGGCGGATGCACTCCAAGACAAATTGACGTCAATCGAAAGTGAAGAATTCACGACGGCTGGTGTAACGCTTCAGGATGCAAATGCAGCTCAGAGGAAATGCGAACTTGATGAGTCCGTACCCGATTTGGAGAAGCTGGGAGCGGCCGAGTTAGACGCGGAAACAAATTCAACCGAAGATCAACTAGAGCCAGGTGTCGAAAGATCTAATTCGCTTACACCAAGCCAAGTCTCGACACCTCTCATGGGGGCTCCAACACCAGAGAAGGACCCTGGGAATTCTTTCCACAAGGGCGAGGAAATACATCTATCTGCCTCTGCAGAAACAATGGACCTTGACTTGACTCTAGGCTCCCTCGAATCTAAACAACGTTTGCCATTTCCGAAGAGAAAACGCTTACATCACTCTCCGGGATCGCCTAATTCACCTCGAAAGAAATCGTTGGCCATGAAATCTGCAGCTGAAGCCTTGAATGCAAAATTCTGGAATGATGGTGCATCGGTCAGTGAAGAAAATGTTCCATCCTGTAGCTTTGACGTCGCAGACGATGACGCCGTTGGGGGGTCGTCACCCATTCAACTAGAATTGGATCATCCACGCGATGCTGATTATAGGCAAAGGATGGATGGTAACGTTGAGAAGATTGTTCCAGCGGACATGACGTCTGGTAGTGCCTCATGTTTGGGTGACGATGATGAAGTGGCAACGCCTTCTTCGGTAAAAAAAACATTACATCCCGAGGCAACCAGAGATGATACACAGCAGGGTTCAAGTGAAGATGTTATGGACTTTGATAATGGTCTCGCGGCGCAATCAAATAAAAATGACGATCTGCCCGATGCATCGAGTGATATTTCAAGCGTATCATCCTTCGTAGAATCCTACCCCGAAGACGAAGAAAGCAAGCCCTTTCCTCCCGCCCCACCATCCACCCCTGCAACAGCCAAAGATATGTGTCAACCACTTCCTTTTCATTCAGATAATGCTGCTGGTTCACTCGAATACAGCTTAGAGTTAAAGGGAAGCCAAGGCAGCTCTCATGAGCAGCAAAATCAAACGTCTCCAAATATTTTAGCAGCGAACCAGGGGCCACCTCTCATGCCAGAAAATGATTATGGGGACGAGACTGACACACCGCGACCGACGAATACGTCATATCGCAGTGCAGCAACAGCCGAAACGCCACGGGGGGGAGATGCGACTCCAGACATATCAGGAGATGTCACCAGACGAGCACAATCCCATGCATCGAACCAAGAACAAGAACAAAAGAAAGAACAATTGAAGCTCATGAGAAATTCAGACTTTGAACACTGGGATGTTGGGGCTCGTTACGAACTGAAACGCATCCTCGGGAGAGGATCGTACGGCGAGGTCGCCCAAGCTGTTGACCTACACGAAGCGAAATTGCAAGAACTGAGGAGAGGGCAACCTCAACGATCGAAATCGAACCTAGCTTCCACGCATCGTAGTGTTTCCTACGTCGCGGTGAAAAAGATTTCCAAGGCTTTTGACCAGGAGGTGGATGCAGTGAGGCTTTTTCGTGAGATGCATATTCTGAGAAGGCTGAGAGGTCACGAATGTATCATACAGTTGGTGGATGTTGTCCAACCTCGCAGTTCAGATTTGACATTGTTCAACGACCTCTATCTTGTGTTTGAATACGTGGACACGGACTTGTACAAGTTGATAATGTCTCCACAGTATCTTACGACGGAGCACATTCAGACATTTTTATATCAGATGCTCGTGGGTCTGAAATACATTCATTCGTCGTCGGGTTAGTTTCTTGTGAATCATTTGGCACACCTTATCAACACTGTTGTCTCTTCCCTAACAAACGCTGTGAATTGTCAAACATTCAGTTATTCATCGCGATCTTAAACCTGCGTGAGTGAACTTCATTACATCTTGCTTCATTCTACCGCTGGGTTTCCTGACTAATATAATTGTTGCCAAACGTTTCTTAGGAAGTAAGAATTATGTTGTGATCAACGAAATATCTTGTTCGTGACATTTTGTTCATGCATACACCCCCCCCCTTTGTATTATTATTTTTACCAGCATTTTGTTAAATGAAGACTGTACATTGAAGATTTGTGATTTCGGCCTCGCCAGGATCGTTCATAATGAAAAAATGAAACCAACGCCAGTAACAACGCCGACCAATGTTGACAGCTCGAGACTTTCTGTAACTCCCACACCGGCTATATCATCCGTGCCCCAAACAATCCCGACGGATATAGATAGGGACCAATTGAGCTCTATTCCACGCCCAAGCCTCTCACGTCAGCTAACCAAGCACGTGGTAACTCGATGGTATCGAGCCCCTGAACTGATTCTGATCCAACCGTATGCATCAGCAGTGGACATATGGAGTCTGGGGTGCATATTCGCAGAGTTGTTGAGCATGCAGGAAGGAAGTGTACCGACCTATCAAGACAGAGTTCCTCTTTTTCCGGGTGGATCTTGCTATCCGCTGTCCGGTGATACTGGCTCGTCGGGATCGGACGAACGATTAGATCAATTAAGTGTAATTTTTAGTGTGATTGGAATGCCATCTGAGGAAGATTTAAAATCAGTTGGGAAGGTGAGTAAACTTGACAAGAGTGCTATCAAAACACAGCATATTATGTTTGGTAATAAATCAGTTGTTTTCGCTATGCGTCTTGACTGCGATTGATTTTAGGCTACCGAATACATCAAAAGTCTTGAAAGAAAGCCAGGTAGAAATCTAGATTCGCTATATCCAGCAGCTGATCCTACTGCTATTGACTTGTTGAAGACCATGCTTATGTTCAACCCAGCGAAAAGGTGTACCGCAGTACAGGCGTTAGAGCATGAATTTTTGCAACCTGTTAGACGAAAAGATATGGAGGTGAGGCTGAATTCCATCTTGTCTGTAATCGCCCATTTTCCATGATTTTGATGTTATATCATCTCTGTCGTAGAAATATGCCAAAGAACCATTGGTTAGTCCTGTTTTCTTAGACAAGAATCGAATAGACTTGAACACTTTGAAAGAGGAAACGTACAAAGAGGTATTATGGTACAAAGACACAACCGGCTGATGGGTCAACAGAAAGACGTAGTATTGGGTCAAGATCAAGCCAATCCTTTGTTTTTCGTCACTTCAATATTCAAGTATCGTAACATAACCATCATTAACAAATTCTCAGTCAGACGAAATGGTTTCATTTTCTTTGCTCAGCAACGATAATTCTATTCATGGGCGTAATCGTTCTTGGAATAGTTGCAAAATCGACATGGTACCCATTCTGCTGTAAATAAAAGCTTCTTCTAATGTCAGCAGACAAACTAACCCCTAACATCCGTTTCACTCCATAAGGTGCTCCAACATCTGTCCCAGTATAACAGCAGGGCATCACAGCGACTGAGACCGCCTTTTTTCCGACCGAAAACTCAATGACATTATCTGATAATGATCCGCATGCATGAGTGGAAATGATTATTGAGACATCTTTGTCGCATTCATCGGTACTACTATTTGACGACATGTAAGCTTCAAGAGATGATGGGAGGAAAGTTACTGATTGTTCTGATACCCATGGACACACTTCCGAAATTGCATGTCTCACTATATCGTGAGACTTCGGCTTGGATTGATCTATGAGCACCGTCTTGAACCGATCCGACGATGGTCCTCGAGGCGGGTTGCACGCAACAAACAGCATTCCTAATAAGCCATGACCGCAACAGAGGTCGTATATTGTTACGGTGTCAAATCCATTGCTGTTCTTGTCTCTATTCTTCGAGTTTCTCAAAACTCGCTTCGCTGCGCCTATCAAGCGCTTGGCGGTGCGAAGGTAAAATTCAGTACTTTCGACTACTTCCTTGACATCTACTGGAGCGTCCGTTCTCGCCAGATGATCAATTATAGCTTTGATAATGGTCGAGGTTGAGCAAGATGGAGTCCGTTGTGAAAGTAATTTATCTAGCGATATTTTAAGTTCGTCCGTGTTCTTGTAATAGCCGCGTATGCGTCTTCGATAATAGTCAGGAGAACCAAAATCTTTCAGAATCAGAGGACCCTTGAATGGAGGATCGTCATTGTAGCTTGTCGGGTGATCAGCCCGAGCACCATAATCAGAAATATGATGCTTCCCCTCTTCTAATGGCGGCATGCTATGTGGTGTAGCGAATAACACCACCATTATAAAGATGGGATCGATCATGATGCCCATCGCCGGGAGATTTCCAAGACGCGAATTCGAACCGAAGCGGTGTTGGACAATCAGCGAAATTGAATTATAACAAGATTATCCCGGACTCACAACGAGGCATAATTAATATAAGTACATCGGAGTTGAGGGAATTCGATATTTGCGTGAAGTAGGAGAGTAAGTAATAATAATAA